>CABHPR010108054.1:2407-47903 GCA_902168415.1 Peromyscus melanophrys | reverse complement strand
ACACACACACACACACACACACACACACACACACACACACAGAGAGAGAGAGAGAGAGAGAGAGAGAGAGAGAGAGAGAGAGAGAGAGAGAGAGCAAGCGCTTGCTTTGCAACTCTTCCAAAAAATGCTCATCAAACAGGAAGAAATATGAGGATCATGACTCAAAGAACCTGGGAAGTATTGGCCCTTATTGCTTTGATTTTCTCAAAAATGGAGAATCTAAGTTGATTATAAATGGCTAAGACTTCTTATTTCTCCATTGTAAACAGTGTGTATGGGTTTTGATTCTCATCTTCCATCTTTCTCCCTTCCTTTTTTTATTTTCTGTGTTTCTCTTTTCAACTTCTCTTTCTCTCTCTCTCTCTCTCTCTCTCTCTCTCTCTCTCTCTCTCTCTCTCATACACACACACACACACACACACATATACATTTTGTACACACAAAAACCACTTCTAGAAACCACATGCAGGACCGGTGATGACTATAACAGCATACTTTGTAAGAATCACATGCATTAAATTTCTGTGATTGACGTAAGCATAAAAATCTAGCCAGCTAGCCATGTATTCAAAAGGCTTGCTTTATTCATTTGTATTAATTTTTGAAGTATTTTCAATCTTCAGTAAATTTCATTGTCCATGTGTCTATGGGATTTCATAAATAAATAAAGCTAACAAATTCATGCATCAAAATATATGAGTATATGGATTACTTAGATATGATGTTTGAATAATTGCATGAAAATGAATATCAGATATGTAGATGGAGCATTTATGGACAACATTTGTCTTATTCTTTCAATTTACTTTTTTCCAATTGATTTTTAGAAAATCTTCATTTCTAAAGGAAATACACAGAAAATTTACTATTTCTTTAATTAAAGCATGTACTTTAAGTTTCTATTTTTATGTTTTCTTTATCTAATTCAATGATCGCTGTCCTTTAGGAGTGACCCACCCTCACTACCACACTCATAAGATAGCAGATTAACAATCTGTTTGTTATGCTCAGTGCTATTGTCTTCAAAATGTATATGACCCACAACAATGTACAATTTAAGAATTTGGACAATAAGATAAATGAATATAATCTGGCATTATTTTTGTAATACAAATGCAATCATTACAAGATATAGCACATATTTAAAGGAAACAGGTTATGGAATTGAGTCAAAAGAGAGAAATTATTAGGTATTTCATGTCAATTTTAAACTTAAGCCCGTGTTAACTATGATCCTGATGATGAATATGTTACTAAACTTGGGAGTAAGAAGAGGTACGTGATACGTGGAATAAATTATAGGGAACAAAGTGCAGTGAATGTTCTAGAAAACTAATAAATTTAATCACTATAGTACAAAATGTTATGATTATGTTGCAAACAGGAAAAAAATCTATAGTGATTTCTAGAGTCATTGCCCAAGGGTTGTGCTGTAAATAAAGCAACTGCATGTTTCATAAAGTTATTAGAATGTGTGGAGAGCTCACTCAGACTCCATGGAAGACAGCAAGGAGCATTTATACAGGTAGGCAAGTACTGCGACTTTTTCATCATTTTGTGTTTAATTTTACATAAAATAATATTATTTGTGGTCCTTTATGTGTATTTCTCCACCCCTTTCTATCCTCCAAAAATACAGTATCAAACACCTAAAGATTCCTTTCACTCTGGCAAACTGGAGTGAAAATTATGAAATAAGGCGGCTCAACGTCCAGGCCTTTTGGAGAAAGCTATGGAAGCAATCATCAGAGAGACTATTAAATGATGTTAAGTTACCATGTGTGAGAAAGTGACGTAAGAAAAGGGTAACTCTTCCTGACCAGCCTTTTCCCAAGCCCCTAACCGGCACCCCAGTTGCAATTATAGTTGACATTTAGTGACAATTTCTAATAAGTGGGGAATTGCGCTATCTCTCAGGAAGAGAATGACAGTCAATGCCTGGGACAGGTAAGGGCTAGGCAGAAAGATGCCTTTAAGGAAAAAAGTGAATCACAGAAGATTGCAAATGACTTCTGCTGGGGCCAGTCTAAACACAGCGGAAGCTGTTTACAAGCAGTCTGAGGACTGAAAGGTATGGCTTCGCTAAGGAAGAATTTGTGCACCTCTTTTATGTTGAATTTCAAGCAAATCATTACAAGAGAAGTATAAATGTGTTTTTTAATACAAAATATATCTTTCGATTATGTATTCTAATAGTTTGCAGCATATGAAATCACCACTGCTGGGAAAAGCCTTTTTGGAAATTTTGAAAGGAGACATCCCACTATATCATGTTGGAAGGAATAGAGACAGCAAGCTACGGGAATGGAATTGACTAGAAGTAAAACTGATTGACAATATGAGATACTGAATTCTCTTTGAACCATTGTGAAATCCCTGTATTGTTTAGTCCTGCCATTGAAATGCTCCATGCTTACATACATATGTGGCAATGACTTGAAAATATTTTGTGACATTGTTGAGTTACCAACAAGTTGTATATAAACAGTTTCTCTGAGGAAAACATCAATAAAATCTCATAACAATTGAAAAAGGCATTCACAGCATAAACTCTTCAGCTCAAGGAATTCACTGGACTGGTCAGGACATCAGTAGCCTTCAGTTTTCTGCTGAGTTCCCCATTCATACACTTGAGCCATGATACAAAAGTGACAACTTTCACCTCGAACAAGATAAGAGATAGTGTGTTCTAGAACCAAGTGTGAGTGATGATGTCCCAGAAACACAGACTCAGGTAGTCTCTATATCTAGGTCCCAATATGGTAACACTTCTATTAAGTTTTGTAATTTTATTTCAGCTCCTTACCCAGGAATTGTGTGTGTGTGTGTGTGTGTGTGTGTGTGTGTGTGTGTGTGTGTGTATGTGTGTATGTATGTATGTATGTGTGTGTGTGTGTGCCTGTGTCTGTCTGTCAATGTATGTACATTTGAATTAAACTTAATATTTGGAAATAAACTGGGATTATTGATTGAAACATATTTGCCTTGTCTGTCTTTATTATTCCAGTTACTTCAAGCTTCTTTTATTAAAATATTCTTTAATTTGTAGAAACAAAAAATACAATAAGATTGAATTATTAGCTAGAGATAAATCTTTTAATCTGTATTTCTACTTCATGTAGGAAAATCTATACCACTTTCAATCACTTTGATTTTGGTGACATTTGGTGACCTAAAATTCCATTATGACAAAAGCCACTCAGACAGAGTATAATATTCCGTGTGTAAAGCATATGTTTCCCTCTTTTCAAAATATTTATTCCTTTTTGGGAGGAACAATGTTTTTCTGTGAATCCCTGGCAGTTCTGGAACTTACTTTGTTTATCAGGCTGGCCTCGAACTCACAGAACCCCCTGTCTCTGTCTCCTGGGTGGTGGGATTATATATTTTCTTCTTAAGGGTTCTAAGAATGATATCTTTGACATTTTTCTCAATTACAGTTTGCATACACATTTCTGCTGTTAGCTGAGAACTAAACCCCGGGAAGGCAGCCACACTGCTCCTTATCCAAACACAGCCTTTCCTTTGTATTGGACAATCACGATCTCTGCACACAGAAAAGCATGAAGCCAGAACACTTTTGCAAGTTACTTAAGCAATGACGACTACCATAGGGGAAGCTATATATTCCTGACCTTGCCTAGAATGTTATAACATTTCTATGGTGTTAATGCATTCACAGATTTTTTTAAAACTCATTTTAAGCCTGCCCCTCCTTTTCTTGGCACTTCTCTTTTTCGTGAAGGCTGTGAATAATTCTCATAGCAATAATTACAAAGCAGCCTGTATTATCCCACTTTGAAATCCATCATTTAACACCTGTTCAAAGTAAATAAACATTAATTGACAGTTTTGCTATTATTCAAACACCCTCCCTTTAATTATTTCAAGAGCAGAATTCTCAGTTTGCATCCCTTTCTAACCCAAGTGAAAGCAGCTTTAAAAATAGGAGATTCTAATAGCATTCTAGGGTCTTAGCCCCCTGGTGTTAAAGTTTATTCTGAAGTTTTGAGATTTATATAAACTTATATGACAGTCCATCATTTATGGTACTCTCTTTTCACCCAGGGAAGAAGAAATTGTTTCTTATATTTTCTGTTCTGGAGAGCAGTGAGACAATTAGCACTCTCCTCTGACTTGCTATGATGAGAACAACACATCCAGGGTGCCAGATGGTGTTGGTGGTTCTCAGACTGGAGGATAATATAAATGTTCCATCACTGCAGGATCCACTATCTATCGATCAATGTTCCAAACAATCTGCCCGGCACGGTCTCCTGATGCAGTGGGCTCTCTACCTAAAATCATTTGCTATTATTTTTTTTGAAAGTGGAAAGAATAATAGAATGTACATATAATTCTATATTTTTTCACACTGCTGTTATATTGGCATGCTTCATTGGGATATTTTAAATAAGTTAAAAGAACAATTCTTTTTTACATTCTAAGTAACTTTGGATAAATGTGTGTGTGTGTGTGTGTGTGTGTGCATATGTATGTGTGTGTTTGTCCATGTGCATGTTTTTGTGTTAGTATATGTGAAGATGCATATTCCTATCTCTGCATATGCCTTTGGAAGGCAGAGGAAAATATCAAGTGTCATTTGTCAGATGCCACCTACTTTGTTTTATGAGACAGGGTTGCTCACACCTATGTGAATACACTAGCCTGAGTGACCAGTGAGCTCAGAGAAATCCTTGTCTCTACCTCCATAGTGCTGAATTGCAAGTTCCACCACACTTGACTTTTGACAATGAATCTGCAGATCAGAGCCAGGGCCTCGTGATTTCAAGACAAGTTTTACTGGCTGAGTCTTCTCCCCATCCTCTAAAGAAGTTTCCACTTTTAAATCATCCCAGCCTTTCTCTTAAATTGGGATTAGCTTCTACTTGCCCATGTTTCTATCCAGTGCTTTACATCACAAAAACATTTCCATTCATACCATTTCATTGAATTCTCATGGATCTTCTGGAAACTCTTTATTATTTTCATCTACTTATTTGGGCAAAATTTGAGAAGAGAATAGTCACCTTAAGGTCTCATAGCTGATAACTTGCAAAGGAAGAGCATGAATCTTAACTATAAATTCTTCCATACATTCTATTTTCATGAACTTTCCCAGGCTGGAAAACTTCAGTTTCAGATTATGTGTCCTAAATACGTGAGGTTGCCAGTCCCTGAAGGCAGAAGGAGTTGGACCCCTTATAATTGCAGTGGCAGACGGTTGTGAGCCATCGTGAGTGCATGCTTTTATACCAGAGTTCTCTAAAAGATCAACCAGGACTCTTTACCAGGGAGTCATCTCTCCAGCCCTCATTTTTTACTTTAATAAAGATACTACCACTTTGAGCCAATTAATACAAAGATGAATATGTATATTAGTATAGTATTATTGTGTAACCACACGTATGGGGGAAACAATGTTATGCTACATCTTGAAGCTGGACAGATGGCTCAGCCTATAAGCCTAAGCACTTCTCTTAAAGAAGAACTGAGTTCAATTTCTACCAAATCACAATTGTCTGTAGCTCCAGCTATACAAAGAACTGACACCTCAGGCATCTGGAAACATGTTCACATGCGCGCACATACGTGCACACGCGTGAGCGCGTACACACACACACACACACACACACACACACACACACACACAAAATATTTCTTTTGATTCAAATGCTACATTGCTCAATACATAAAGCTACCATCACATCACTGATGATATCATATTACTTATTTTAACATTGAAATATTTTTTTTTTATATTTCACTGGTAGCTAGTGACAAAGTCTCATGCAGGCAACCTTTTCTACATGGGGTGAGAAGAAGCATTTTAGAAAAGTTAATACTTTCTAAGACAACAGATATGAAAAGACAATGCATGAAACAGAAAAAGGTTTAATTAGCTAATAGAGAGCTGTTGGAAGTTAAACTGGAGGAACCATGTGTTATATTTTACGTTAGAGTTTCAAAATGTACTGCTAAATTCAATGCAGAAAACAATTCAGTAGGGGACTTATCATCCATGCATATACTACCGATGAGCAAACATAAACCTAGAATAGGTGAAGAGAGTCTATATTCTTTTTTTTATTTAATATTTTTTATTTTATAATCAACATAATTTCACATATCAGCCACGGATTCCCCCATACTCCCTCCTCCCACACTCCAGCTCTCCCCCCTCATCCACCCCCAATTCCCACCTCCTACAAGGCAAGGTCTCCCCCATGGGGAGTCAGCCCAGCCTGGTAGACTCAGCCGAGGCAGGTCCAGTCTCCTCCCCCTACACCAAGGCTAAGCAAAGTGTCCCAGCATAGGCTCCAGGCTCCAAAAAGTCAGCCTGTGCACCAAGCCTGTTGGTGCAGGCTCCACTGCCTGGGGGCCTCCCAAACAGTCCAAGCTAATTAATTGTCCCACTTACCCAGAGGGCCTGGTCCAGTTCCATGGGGGCTCCTCAGCCACTGGTTCACAGTTCATGCATTTCCACTATTTTGGCTATTTGTCCCTGTGCTTTTTCCAATCATGGTCTCAATACCTCTTGCTCACAGTCCCTCCTCTATCATGCCGATTGGACTCCTGGAGCTCCAATTGGGGCGTGGCTATGGATCTCTGCATCTGCTTCCATCAGACACTGGATGAGGGTTCTATCATGACAGCCAGGGTGTTTGGCCATTCGATCATCAGAGCAGGTCAGCTCAGGCACTCTCTCAACCATTGCCAGTAATCTATAGTAGAGTCATCTTTGTAAATTTCTGGGGACCTCTCTAGCACTCTGCTTCTTCCTATTCCCATGAGGTCTACATTCATCATGGTATCTCCCTCTCCATTCTCCCACTCTGCTCCTGATCCAGCTGGGACCTCCCACCCCCCTAAGCTCTTTTTCCCCTGACTCTTGCCCTTCATTATCCCCCTCCCATGACCAGTTTGCTCATGTAGGTCTCATCCATTTCTCTGTCATTGGGCGATCCCTGTGTCTTTCTTAGGGTCCTCTTTACTAGGTAGCCTCCTTGGAGTTGTGAGTTGGAGTCTGGTTATCCTTTGCTTTACATCTAGTATCCACTTATGAGTGAGTACATACCATGTTTGTCTTTCTGAGTCTGGGTTACCTCACTTAGGATGATTTTTTTCTAGTTCCATCCATTTGCCTGCAAACCTCATGATGTCATTGTTTTTCTCAGCTGAGTAGTACTCCATTGTGTATATGTACCACATTTTATTAATCCATTCTTCAGTTGAAGGGCATCTAGGTTGTTTCCATGTTCTGGCTATATTCTTGCAAACAAAATATCTGGACTCTCTATCACATAGTATTGAGAAAACAGTATATCCACACAAAAGACAATTTTGGATTCTGTCCCAATTATGGAAAAAGGAATAACTGAAAAAAGACCATGGACCAACTTTAGAACTAAAACTACAAAAATTCACAGTGTAAAGCTTAACTTTACAGGTTGATGGTTTTTACTAGTCAAAAATACTTGGGAATTGGTACAATATTTTTTAAAATATTAAAAGAAAATTTAGGTAAAATAGACCTTATGAAAATCAACAATATTTGTTCAAGAAAAGACACCAGCAATATAATAAATAAACAACAAACTAAAGCAAAAAATTAGAGAATATATGTTGAATGAAATACATAACGAGGATATTTATAGAGCATTACTTTATTACAATTAAATGATATGAAGATAAAAAAAACTAGATGGTTAATAGGATAAATATGTTTTCTCTTAAGAGAAGATTATTTCCAATATACATATGAAATAATTTGTATCTTTAGTCAGTAAGGAAATTCATACCAAACTACAGCATAAAGCTACTGCTCATCCACCTGGATTACTGTAATCAGAAACAAAAGAAATAACAAATGTTAGGAAGGATGTAAAAAGAGTGGGAACTTCATATCTTTCTTCAGGCAATGAAAAATGGCCCTGATACTTTGGGGAAAAAAACAGCTTGTTTTTCTTCAAAATGTTAAACTTTAGTGATTCTATGGTCTAGCAATTCTAATTCTATGCATATACACAAGAGGAATGAAAATATATATTCACAGAAAAATAACAGAATATAAATGCTCATAAGAACATTATTCATGATAGAAAAAAATTGAAAAGAGCACTCATTGTCCTCCAAGTGATGAATTGCTGGACATAATATGTTATATCCATGCAATGGAATTATTATTTACCAATAAAAATGAGAGAACCATTAATACATGTGTCAACACCAATACCTTTTAAAGCCATATCAAATGAAAGAAATAGTTACAAAACACTGTTTTCTGCTTCTAAATTTTAGAAATGTCCAGCATAGTTATGTTGTCAAACAAAGAAAAGTAGATTAATGATTGTATAGTCCTGAGTAAAGGATATTTTGTTGTTTGGGAAGTATGGGTATGAATCGGGGTCACATAATGTTCTACAGTTGGATTTAGGAAGTAGTTTCATAAATTTAAGTATGTTAAAAATGAATAATTATACGTCTATCTTTAGTTAGGTATGCTGTTTCATTGATTAAACACTGTGACCAAAGTCAGCTTGGGAAGGAAAGGGTTTATTTGGTAATATATCATGACTCACACTCCATCGAGGAAAGCACGGGCTTCAAACCAGGAAGAAATTTAGATTTGGTGGACAGTGATGTCACATACCTTTAATCCTGGCACTTGGGAGGCAGAGCCAGGTGGAACTCTGTGAGTTCGAGGCCAGGCTGGTCCACAGAGTGATATCCAGGACAGGTACCAAAAGTACACAGAGAAACCCCGTCTCAAAAAAAAAATAAAAATAAAAATAAAAATAAATAAAAATAAAAAAATAAATAAAAAAGAGTGATTTCAAATTAACTACAATCACAATAAAATATGTTTAGAGAATTTTGAGGAAAAGTTCCCCTTTGCACTTTACTTTTAAAGTCTATTGAAGAAAGATCACATATTGTCAATTTAGAAACTTTGGTATTGATTCAACTGAAGTTTAAGATGTTCTTGTGTATAGATCCTGATTGAGAAATAAAATCTATTGACTGACAGCATATGTGTCTGTGAGGGAGGGTCATTAGAGGCAGGCCATGGAGTCGTGAATAGAATAAAACATGGATATAGTATGTAATAGCCCAACTCTTGTTTCTCTCTCTTTTTTGGATATCAGATAATACGTTAAAATTTCTTCAGTGAGTCCTTTACAAAGATTCTTTTAGTACAAATTCTGCTGGGCAAGAGAGAACACAAGAATATGATGCTATTTTCTTTTATGTTTTGCTGGTTGTTATGTGAGCTATTTAAGTATCAACAGTTCTTATTCACACTTCACCCATTATTCTAATGCCATTGTTCATAATCAGTGTGGTTTGCTTCTCAGATTCTATCTAAGGTGCCTTTGCTTTACTTTGCACTATTATTTGGATGCTGCTTATTAATTAATTTTTCTAGTCAAAAGATAGAATTTCACCCAGAGAATGCATATCAGAATGCTAGAAATCAATGGAACAGTAGGAGGCAGGCCAATAAGTGAAATGTGTGTTGAAAGATGCACATTAAGGCCCTTGGGCTCATTCTTAACCACAGTTTTACTGCTGTATTTTTATTGATATCGACTTTACATTAACAAAGAATTTAGTTAAGTGACTGTAGGGCAATGATTTTATGTATTCCTCATGTAGATTTCAAGGCAAAGGGAATTCAAGGTTACTGCTTGTAATATCCTTGCTTCATGTGAGTTGGAGCAATCTCTGCGGCTCAGACAGCATGTGCAAGGTTGGCTGTCTCTGTATGCTTGTGGGATATGATCCTAAGTAAAACCCTTTTCTCTCTTGAGATCTGGTCTGGAAAAGTTGCGTTCCAAGTTATTCGTCCAATTTGATCCTTCGCAGGAAAGGACATATAAAGTGAAGAAAGGAGTGAGTGCTGATTTATTTCAGGCACTTAGCTCAACTTCTTTTTACTTGTTTAGGAAATTGCTTTTTCAATGCAGACAAAAATGTGTTGCACTGAAGTAATTCTGTGGTTTTGATGGCACAGCAGTGTGTTTCTTCCTTGTATCTGCTGTAAGTGTAAATGAAATGTGAGGACAAGGGGATTACCATTATTTACTTGCTTTTATTACTGCTCTTTCTTACCTACTAGATTACATGTGTGTTAACTGGAGTTATAGTTTACACTTATTTAACAATATTGATTGAAATAACCCTGACTCTCCTCCAGTGAGGACTGATTTAGCTACAAATCACTGTTCCGGCTCTGAAATCATTAATCAGCCTTAGGCAAGATCCATTATGTGGGATTTTAGCGTAGAAGAAATATTAACAGCTCCCTGGTAGAAACATTGCCATCACATTGGCTGTGGCTCCCTGCTGGAGCAGCAAATTACCCTCAAGTAATAATTATAATACATTAGTAGAAGCTTAATTTCCAATAAGTGCTGTCGGTTTAAGAAATGGCAATCTTGCCATGGCTCAGAGAACAATAGATCATGTTATCAGCAAAAATAAACCTACATGGAATTAAATGAGAGATAATAAAAAATTCATTACAGTTTGGAAATGGTAGGAAAAGAAAAGAGAAGAAGCAGGTGTTAGGATTCTTTCGTGATGATTGTATAAGAAAATTCATGTTTATTGATCATCACTATGGAAGGTCTGGGTTGGAAAGAGAAAAACTAGCTTTAGTCAGTTGCAGTACTGTTAAATGGCAAGTTGATGTCTAGATTAAAAATTTGGTTATAGTTTTTTCTCCTAACAGTGCACAGTGCTGATGAATGTGATGCATCTATAAAGAACTTTTTTCTTCTGATCACTCAGAAGAAAAAAAAAAAAAAACTCTGAAAACAGAATTAATATTCCGCAAAACCTTAAAGTATTAAAAATGGGATTTCACACAAGGTTGTTTCTTCTTATTGAAACTACTCAACTTTAGACAGATAGGAATTATATCTTTAGAATTAAGCCTGTAAATGGCTTAGAAAGATAATTGATACCTAGGAGGTTTGTATAGTCCAAGTCCAAGGCAGCTGAAAATCTCTCCTTAAAATTCAGAATAAACTGTTCATTGTGTCCAAGGTTCATCCTGAGGGTATTTATAGTGTTTGCTGCACTTTCTGCCTTTCACAGAGATATGGGAATCAAGTATCTCTGTAGGTAACATTGGCTCAACTTTAAACAGTAATAGTTTTTGTTCAAATTTTTTAACGCTTTACTAAAATTTTTATAATCTCTTTCAATTAGTAAGTATCATGCTCAGCACATTTATCTGATACTGAGGATATTCGGAAAGTTTGATATCTGAAGATTCTTTGTGATTAAGCAGTCAACATTGTAAGGATATTTTTATTCTAATAGCTAAAGCAAACTCTTCTTTGAACAAGTCCCAATCCTCTGCACAAACCATTATGGGTGTGCCTGTGCTTAAAACTTCTACTTCGCCGGGCAGTGGTGGCATACACCTTTAATGCCAGCACTCGGGAGGCAGAGCCAGGCGGATGTCTGTGAGTTCCAGGCCACCCTGGGCTACAGAGTGAGTGAGTTCCAGGAAAGGCTCAAAGCTACACAGAGAAACCCTGTCTCGAAAAAAAAAAAAAAAAAAAAAAACAAAAAAACTTCTACTTCAGGTTTTAGAGAACTATTAGTTTCAGGAACTCAAGGTGATTCCATAGCTGTGTAAAAGATTAATACTATTATAGACTTGGTAGTTTTATTTATGTGTCTATGAGTGTAGATGCTTTGAGATATTTTTCTTTCTACTTAACTGCTTAAAAGATGGGGCATCTTGCTGTCAGACAGAAAACTGAGTTCTCTAAGTTCTTTATCATTCTATTTTGAAACATGAATTAGGGTTGAATATGTGTTTTTATTTTTTTAATCTGCATAATTCTTCATAATTCTAACTAATAAGATTTCAAAACTAGTATAAGAAATTATAGAGTTTATAAGGTATACGTGCAGCTTAGTTGATAGAACATTTGCCTAGCATGAACTTGGCTCTGGTTATATTACTTCATTATGAAAATCAGCATGTGAAGGAAATTCTCAACTATATAGCAAGTTTCAGACCTGAGGATACATGAGATCCTGTCTCCAAAATCATATTTCCAAAACTTTAAAATAATATTTCAAAGCTTGCCATATCAAAATGATAGTTTGAGAATATATATTTATAGGCCTTTCTTTAATTTTGAGAAGTGGAAAGTATACACTCATTATATAAAACCAATTTTGAAATCTACCTTTGACTTAAAACCTCTAAAATTTACATTTTAAAGCTGAATGTGCACTGTCCCTGAAAAATGATTGCATAAATTCACTACAACCAAAGCAATGTGACAAGTCATGATCTTGCACCCCTACTTCACCCAGATTGAAGCATAATGATTCACATTAGTTACCAAAGACAGTATTAGCCAGTGATACAACATATTTAATTTTTTTCTTCCTTTGGCAGAATGAGAGGAAACACAATTAAAAAAATGACCTGTACATCTTCAAGCCAATCTTTGTAGTATGATCTCAGTAATAAGATTGAAATATCAACGTAGCATTTTATAAAAATATCATATATTCACATATATATGTCTACATATGTTGCATTCATAGGTACACAGACATTCATTTTGCTTAAGTAGTTATTGCTGATAAATTCAAGTGTAGTATAAAATGCTTATTGCAAGGCACCTTTCCTTTGAAATTATAACTTTAAAGATTTTTCTATTTATAAATAATTCAGGGCATGTAACATTAAGAGAATAAATTAAGTTAGTAGTTTTTGCAAATCCTTTATACCCAATAAGTTTGTGTTTGCATTGTTTCAAAAGTATTAGTGTCAACATTTTATAATATACTTTTAAGTTCTAAGTACTTTAAAGCAGACCTGCTCTCTCTTTTTTTTGTTTTTTTTTATGTTTGTTTTTTTTTTTTTTTTTTTTTCGAGACAGGGTTTCTCTGTGTAGCTTTGCGCCTTTCCTGGAGCTCACTTGGTAGCCCAGGCTGGCCTCGAACTCACAGAGATCCGCCTGCCTCTGCCTCCCAAGTACTGGGATTAAAGGCGTGCGCCACCAACGCCTGTCAAGACCTGCTCTCTTAACACCAGGATATTATAATACTTGTGGATCAGAGGAGTTGTGATAGCTGTATACTAGCTAAACACATAATGATGTGACTGAGGACAAAACTTTTCAAGACGTCAGAGACTAAGGATCAGTGACAAGCCATTCTCAGAAATCAATGCAAAGAAGAGAGATAGTGCATAAAAATGTAGATAAGGAATAAGCAATACATGCTATGCAACTCCAGAGAGTTCCAAGTGGTTCCCCAAAGTGTGTTTTGTAAGAATTGCTGAAGTAGCCAACATGGTAATCCATAAACTGCAAAATCTTATTTTCCAGGGAATTTGCTAAAACATTGTTCATTTATGGCCACTGAGAGAATAGAATATACCAGAGCTAAATTGCTAGATTTCACACTAGAACCTGTCATTTTTCCACTTGAGTCTTCAAGTGACTTTTCCAATTGCCCAGAGTTCATTTCTTCTTTTCTTATGTTAAGCATAATGCTTTTCCTGGCTGATGCTGTTTGCTTTTATGAAAAAGAAGACACACTGTAGTAATAATAGCAATGAACAATAATAACAGAGGGTACACTCATCAATAATTACAACAACAACAATAATAAAACAGCAAGGGTTCTTTTACACTCAGAAGTCTTAGTGATGTTTGTGCATTTCACGTAGTACTTTGCACAATAACTGTATAAAATATTTATTATCACGACTTTGCTTTAGACTGCAGAGAGCTGAGAATGACAAAGTTATGTTTCTAAGTCGTACAGTGTGAGAATGAGTCAGGCCCAGCATTAGGTCTGTGTAATCCTGATTGTAAACCAATAGTTCAGCAATCTGTGTGCCAGCTTCAACCCCTCTGTTCTGTGAATGTCCTGGTATTTTTTCATATGTATTGAAGGTAGACTTTATTTTTGAGAGTTTTTGTTGGATAGGCAAGATGGCTCAATGGGTTAAAGTGTTTGCTGAGCAAGACTGATGACCTGGTTTCAGTTCTCAGAATCCATGTGTAAAGATGGATGAGGTGGTGGTATATGTAACCCCATGATACCTACGAGGAGAAAGGAGGAGGGGGAAAGAGAGTCACCCTGATGCTTGCAAGCCAGGTAGCCTGAAGTACACATGGCAGCAGAAACAATAAAAAAAATCCTGCTGCAACAAGATAGAAAGCATGATTTGATTCAGAAATTTGTCCTCTGACCCCTACATATTCCACCATAACACATACTTAAACACATTGTCTCGATACTCTCTCTGTCTTGCCTCTATCTATATCTGTCTCTCTCTCTCACACACATACACATATACATATACAAATCTTCATACATTTTAGAATATCGTTGTTTTATTATAGTTTTACTTATATAAGGAATAGATTAATATGCCTTTAATTGAAGAAACTTCACTACCGGAAACCCTTATTATTTATTTAAATTTTATATGTTAGGCGAACAGGACTTCACAATTTTCAATATGCTACCATTTTTACTACTATTTTCAGATAATAATTTATAGATAGTATCTTTTACTGTGAAATGTTGAAGGAATATAGGAGAAGAGATGATGGATAATAAGTCTACATGGTTCAAGATTGTGTCACTTTAACTAAAATTGGACTAAGATGTTAGATAATTTTACTATTCAGTTAGCATGTGTAGGAGATTTACCAAGTGCCCAAAGTAACATGATCACTGTGAATCAAAATGTTAATTAATTATTTAATAGGCGAGTAGACATTTACTATGGCTATGTAATAATAAACTACCTTTATCCACCTTTCTTTTTTAATTGAAAACTCTTGGAAAAGGTATATCCAAGGTAATACAAGCTTCAGTTTCTTTCAGAGTGTTCTTTGAAGGAGAAGGAAAGGATAATTTCTTTGTTGTATGCCAAATTCCTGATACATTTTACTATGGAAGGCATTATCATCATAGGGTATGCATAATTAACATCATTCACCTTTTTTTCCATTAATAATCCCATTTTCTTCCAATTTGCTAACATCACAAATGAGATTTAGTGACAATAAAAATGGTGACATCATTGTACTCAGATATGAAATGAATTATTGCCATCTACTTTCAGTCCAACCACAAGTATATGTGTTAAACCATTATAGTTATAGGCTTTAATTGCAACACACAGCTGGTGATTAATGTGGATTTTCCCTGTCTGCCTGCCCTATGGATAACCTCAAATGCAGTCTATAAACTTGGAAGTTTCACAAAGATGTATTGATTTTTTAATTGAGTGGAAAATGACTGTAATATAAAACAATACATTCACTTAATGTAGTTCAGAAAGCAGAACTCTAAATTTACATATTACATGTATTTATAGTGATTACAGATCATATAAGAAGTAAAGAAAGAGCTGGGTGGTAGTGGCTCATTGCCTTTAATCCCAACACTATGGAGGCAGAGCCAAGCAGATCTCTCTGAGTTCAAGGCCAGCCTGGGCTACAGAGCGAAATCCAGGACAGGCACCAAAGCTACACAGAGAAACCCTGTCTTGAAAAAAACAAACAAACAAGAAAAAAAAGAAGTAAAGAAAGAAGTTTTTCTTGTTGATAAGTCGGAAAAATACTAAAATATTACTTCTATGACTTGATTTCTTATATACTGAAATTACAGTACATAGCTGTCCTTAAACTTTCTGTGGTCATTTCCTTTTACATTCAAAAATATATAATTTTAAATAAGTTTGAATAATAAAATAAATAAATAAATGCTCTGAATGAATAAATATTATGAGACTAAGAACCTCCAAACTTTCCATTGAGTTTGTTTTACAATGGTTATCTGCTGTGCCTGGGCCCTACCCATAGGAGGGGTCCTTTCGCTGGTGAGACTCTGTTAGAAAAATTAATTTTTCATTTGTAGGTGGTTATCAATATACCTTCTCTGTTAGGGATGTAGGCATGTGTCCACTTCTCTTCCCAGCACTGGGTCCACATCTGGTGAGTTTTCCAACTTTTACTCTCTCTGAACGGTGTCTGGCTATGGGTCTCTGTTCCCATGTACTGCAGAAAGTCTTTCTAATGATAGCTGAGAGAGAAACTGGTCTGTGAGTACAGACGCATATTATTCAGAGTCATTATATTGCTGTATCCAGCAGAACAGTAGGATTTGATTTTCCTTTAGGTCCCTGGCCTATCTAGTCTTAGGTTTTTGGCCACCTGAGCAGTGTCCAGGATAGGCTCCATTTCACGGAATGGGCCTTTAACTCATTCTGATATTTGTTGGTTACTCCCAAAAGCTTTGTGCCACTAATGCACTAGTACATTCTGCAGGCAGGTCATCATTGTAGACTGAAGAGTTTTTAGTTGGGTTAGTGTTTACCTTTCAGCTCTGGTATCATGACAAGTTTTTTTCCTGTACCACAAACATTAGTCCATAGGGATAAAGACTCTGGGTAGTCACCAGCTGAACTTCTCTGATCAGTGAATTGTGCAGGTGTTGTCTTCATCGATAGGGCATTACCATCAGTTGGTAGAGAGCAAACAGCAGCCTTGGCAATAGCCTGTGTTGTTTTGGGGGGGGGGGGTTCTGTTAGGCCTTGTTGGCCAAAAACTTGATTAAATGTAACCCATTTCTGATACTGGAAGCTCCATCTGGTGACAAGAGATTTTCAACTAGAACTCTGTCTCCTCTATTGTTTGAGGATTTCATTGAGATCACGTTCACAAGTGTCTATATTTTAGGATGTTTCTACTGTATGAGGTTTCCATGTGACCCCTCCAATGGTCCCGGTTTTGGCTGTCTCTCCCTGAGCTATCTCCCTTGCCTTTCCCTTTTTCCTCCCACAGTTGGAAATCCAGTTCCAGTTCCCCCATCCTTTTTTAATTTTCAATTTATTTTTATTATAACTTTACAGCTCCTTTCACATGTATTGTGGCTTCCAGCTCTGCGTTTTTATGGTAGTCCTGTGTGTGGGCGAATGTGTCTGTGCATCTATATGTGTTTCTTATACTTTTACTCTGGCTCTTCTTCTTCTCTTTGTTCTGTTTCATTCTGCTTTGTTTGGTTTTGGTTTGTCTTATTTTGTGTGACTGTATATTGTTTAGATTCTTGTTTGTTTTCTGCTGAGAGAAAGAAAGCAGGCAGATTTAGATTGGAGGGTCTGTGAGGAGTATCTCAGAGGAGTTGAGGGAGAAAAAAACATAATCAGAATATAGTCTATAAGAAAATCTATTTCCAATGAGATAAAAATAGAAAAAAAATAAAATATACTTTGACAATTGTAGTAATAGCTTCATAAGTGTGTTGGCTAGTCTTGTGTCAACTTCACACACAACCTAGAGTTAGTTAAGAAACCTACAGTTTCTCAATTGAGAAAATGACTCTATATGATCTGACTATAAGGAATTTTGTTAATTAGTGATTGATGGGAGAGGGCCAGGCCAACTGTGGGTGGTGTCATCCTTGGGATGGTGTTCCTGGGTTGTAGTAGAATATTTTAAGGTGTGTTACTTTTATTTATGTTGCATTTGTTTAACTCTGTGAAGCCGTGTTACTGTGCCTGTCTAAAACACCTGATGGTTTAATAAAGAACTGGCCAATAGCAAGGCAGGAGAAAAGATAGGCAGGGCTGGCAGGCAGAGAGAATATATAGAGGAAGAAATCTGGAAAGGGAGATTGAGGAGGAGCCAGAGAAGGAAGAGGACATCAGGGGCCAGCCACTCAGCTACACAACCAGCAATAGAGTAAGATTTACAGGAGAGAATGGGAAAAGCCTGGAGGCAAAAAGTAAATGGAATAAGTTAAGTTAAGAAAAACTGGCAAGAAACTAAGCCAAGCTAAGATCGGGCATACCTAAGTAAGAATAAGCCTCCATATATGATTGATTTGGGAGCTTGATGGCGGGTCCCTCAAAAGCTAAAAAGACTGAAAACCTCCAACAACACTGGGTTGTATAAAAAAGTGGGCTGAGCAAGTCATAGAAAGCAAGTCATCAAGCAGCAGCTCTCTATGGCCTCTGCATCAGCTCCTGCCTCCAGATTCCTGCCCTGTTTGAGTTCCTGTCCTGACTTCTGTGGTGGTATTGTGTTCCAAAATATTGTGTACCTTAATAAACTTATCTGGGGTCAGAGACAGAACAGCCACAATATTAAACAGAGGTTAGGCAGTGGTAGCACACGCCTTTAATCCTAGCATTCCAGAGACAGAAATCCCTCTGGATCTCTGTGAGTTCAAGGCCACTTTGGAAATGGCCAGGCGTGGTGACCCACGCCTTTAATCGCAGAAAGCGAGCTTTAATCCCAGGGAGTGGTGGTAGAAAGCAGAAAGGTATATAAAGCGTGAGGACCAGAAACTAGAAGCCTTTGGCCTGGAGAAGCATTTGACCTGGAGAAGCATGTGGCTGGTTAAGCTTTCAGGCTTCTAGCAGCAGTTCAGCTGAGACCCATTCTGGATGAGGACTTAGAGGCCTCCAGTCTGAGGAAACAAGACCAGCAGAGGATCCGGTGAGGTGAGGAAGCTGTGGCTTGTTCTGTCTCTCTGACCTTCCAGTGTTCACCCCAATACCCGGCTCAGATTTGTTTTATTAATAAGACTTTTTAAGACTCATGCTACAGACTTCCTTTGGTGATGAGCAGAAATATGGAAGTTTAAGCCAAACAAATCCTTTCCTCCCCAAATTGCTTGTTTCACTGCAGAAGTAGAAACCCTAACTAAGATAATAAGGAATGCTATAACACTTGGTTGAGCCAAGCTTTCTGGAGAAAATTTCTACTCATACATTTTCCTTGTCAGGACATAAAAGTTTAAGCATCTAAGACAAAAGGCTTTATTTGATAATTAGTGGTTTATAGAGATCTAAACAAGTTATACATACCATTATGTATCAAGAATATCTATGTAATAATTAGTTAGATAAAGCATGTTTTGAACTACATATTTGCTTTCAACACCCCCACCCACCATAATCTTTGATGAAGCACAAACCCTCATTCTGTAATATTAAGAAATAATGCCTTTGAGAAATATTTTGTTGTAGATGAGGTCATGAGTGTGGGAACATCATTAAGAAACAGTGTTCTTATGCAGAGAAGAGAGAACTCTCACTATTATTTTCATGTAATAGAATTTAAGTTTATGAACCAAATGTGGGAGCTAGCTCCAAAATCCCTGAATTGGAATTCTGCTCTAACCTATTTCAGAAATGTGAAGAACTGTTTTTGAATGAGGAACCCTGTGTATGGAATTCTGGTATAGTTGCCCCAGCTGACAGAAAAAAAAAAATGGCACAGAGGTGGTTTGTGATAATGAAGGGAGAGACTATAACCAGCCCCCTGAGGAATTACCTCAAGTAATAAAGCAACAGTATAGTAAAATCATTGACATCTGTAAAAACCTTGCACATGTCAGCATATGTCACTCAATCTAATCTGTGTTTTGGGTCGGCATCATCTCTCGACTCAGCTGCCACTGTGTGTTTTTGTTTGCATTCCTTTGTCAATATCTCGAGGTTCTTCAGTGTTATAAGATTGAGAAAACTGAGAGTTTTGATTGTGCAATCTATATCATATATGTGATAGCCTGTATTTGCTACACATAAAATTGCTGCCATTTACACAAATCTTTCAATGAGAATAGTATCATTAGGTATAGTTAAACAGAGCTAAAATGTTCCTGACTAGCATTGAACTTCAGTTGCTTATCCCTGAAAGAAATCATACAAATTTACTTTCCAGTTTTCTCTAAAGACAAACATTATTCCATAAGTATCTTCAAATCATTCACGCATGGGTTTTAAAAATGCAGAGTGACTGCCCATTTGGCTTGCTTGTGATCTAAGTGGTGGAAGAGGCCCCATTTTGAAGACACTCTGTATTTCCTTCTTCCTGTTTTTATCATGTGGACGAGTTATCATCAATGAAATAGAATCCTATGTTCCCCCAAGGATTTCTGTTCACAAAGTCTCCCACTTTGCCAGAATTATCACAGAGCAATATGTTCTTTAACAATGGCATTCACTAGCCGGGCGTTGGTGGCGCACGCCTTTAATCCCAGCACTCGGGAGGCAGAGCCAGGCGGATCTCTGTGAGTTCGAGGCCAGCCTGGGCTACCAAGTGAGCTCCAGGAAAGGCGCAAAGCTACACAGAGAAACCCTGTCTCGAAAAACCAAAAAAAAAAAAAAAAAAAAAAAAAAACCAATGGCATTCACTAAGAGACCATCTGAGAAGATGCTGAGATGGTGTCCAACTTGAGGCAAGGCAAAAGAGCCCTTTCTCTATACCTAGGGAGGCTCATAGAAAATCAACATATACTTCAAAGAAGAAAGTAAACAGAGTTATTTTAAGGTCTTGAAAAAAGTTGTGAACTTCCATGGGGTTTAAAGGCTAGATCTCTCTTTTTTAAGGTTTATTTATTTATATTGTATGCGTTTTACTGTTTTACCTATATCCATACAGTGCTTGTGGAGACAAGGCAAGAATATGGCATCAGAACCCATGAAACCAGACTTTACAGGTGGCCGTGAACTGCCTCATGGATGCTGTGAATAGGCGTAGGTAATCTGCAAGAGAAGAAAGTGTTCTTAACCATGTTCTTAAGTCATGTCTCTAGCCTCAAGACGGGAAATTTCTAATGATTCTCTGACAGTCAAAATGAATTGTTGACAGCCATTTAATCCTCTGGTGAGTTTTCCCTTGAGAATGAATACTTATCAGCATTTTCATACTGCATTATTTATTTGGCATTATAATAATTACATACCTGAGGTTACAATAATAATGAGACCGTCATATATTAATGAATGACCCATTTTAAATTGAGTTCTGAGGGAATAAGTATCATGATGTCTATATAGTTAATGTTTTTGATGTCCCATTGCTATGATAATTTCTGTGTTATTTAATGAATCTGAAGATATTGTTTTATTAATAAAGTTATAAAATGTACAATTGAAAGAAAACATAATTTATTCTCAATGCTCATAAACACATAGAAATAGAAACAAGTGTATAAATACAAGTATATGTGTATATTTCTCTGTGAAACCTTAACACATATAAGTATGTGTTTAAATTCTTCCTTGAATTTTAGCATTGTTTATAATTTTTGGAAATATTCTAATATTAGGCAAATGTCATTTTAGTGAGAAATATGCTATGACTATGTCAGGTTTATTATTTACAATAAAATCAATTTTATTAATATCCATTAATATGATAGTTATGTTAAAAATGCATTTACTTGCATAATTCACCACTGTGTAGTGGAAAGATAAAAAGAGACAAAGTTAATGTTAATCTCCTTGGCAATAGTATAGGACATATATCCCCAAGGGCAGATCTTTGAAGACCACATTCATTCAGTAACCAAAAAGAACAGAGCAGGGTGCAGATAATTTACTTTCTTGAGCATTCTAGGAAGACTTTTTGTTTTTGCCAATTTTTTTTGCTATTTGATTATAATAAGCATTTGGGAGCAACATAATTTTTTATGTTTAAAAAATAATCAATTTAGTTTACTGTAAACTGTGTGAATCTTTTCTCAAGCAACCCTCCAGCTGACAGTTTAAATTAAGTTGTCTTTGTGATATGTACTCTCTATACACTTATGATCTCAGAATGACTAGAGGTAACACAAAAATTGAGTATTGATAATTGGTTTCTGGTACAGGAAGTAGATTGAATGTAAAATACTCAAGAGGAGAAAACCAATGCCCAGGGTTAGGAAAATAAATTATAGTTATCAGGAAGCAAAACAAAGATTCAGAAAGACTTTTCCATAGTGATCGTCAATTATACTGCATGTAGAAATATGAATAAAATGTATGATTTTTATGTTAGGCTCATAAAACCATGGATGGAAGCCTCCAAAATTGTGGACGATAATGTACCTTTCTTCCTTTTTAATCTATTCACTCAGATGTTTGGTTACAGCAATAAGAAATTGACATGGAAATTATTAGAGGAACATCAATAAGTAGAGGACTCTATTAAAACTTTACTCATACTTAATACAACTAAAATGTGATAAAAAAATACCTTAATGGGGATAGCATGATAAAATTCATAACTTATACACTTATAAGCTAGAGGTTGAATCAGTTATTATATGTCTAAAATGACCCTTCAATATATGACTGAATGTGTTTATTTTCCTTTATTGACTAAGGATTGTCCTTGGTAATACTCACAGAAAGAGCCACTTGTTGATATCATAAACTAACAAAAAAATCAGTGATCAATTAGTTATGTTAAATTGTTATTACAGGAAGTTATATATGTACATGTGTTCGTGATAAATGCTTCAAACTAACATTGTGGTTTGTGCTTGTGATTGTAGTACTTACAAATCTGAGTCAAGAAGATTACAATGAGTTCAATAGCATGCTGGGTTAGTAGTGAGTTCTACGTTAGCCTGATCTGTCATGTGGGAAGCTCTCTCAACATTAATTATAAATTAATTGTAACATGAATTGCTAAATGGTCTTATTACTAAAAAAAAAATCCTGGAGTCAGATATTGTGGTGAAAGCTGAAAGATCAGAGAAACAGAACAAGCCAGCCACATGTTCTTACCTCTACCAAATCCTCAGCCTCGAGAGCATGAGTTCCTGTTTCCTCAAGCCTTTTATACCTTTCTCTGCCCAGATATCACTTCCTGGGATTAAAGGTGTGTGTGTTCCCCATTGCTGGGATTAAAGGTGTGTGCCACCACTGCCTGGCTCTGTTTCCGTTGTGGCCTTGAACTCACAGAGATCCAGACTGATCTCTGCACTCCAAGTGACAGGATTAAGGGTGTGTGCCACCACTGTCTGGCCTCTATGTCCAACCTAGTGGCTGGCTCTGTCCTCTGGATCCTCTAGCAAACTTTATTAGGGTACAGAATATAACACCACACATAATAATAATACAGAAACTAAACTACATAAATAGACAAAACAACTGATCAGTGAAGCTGATGTAACAGGAAACACACCATCCATAGGTCCTATGCAGGGACATAGTCAGCAGTGCAAGAAAATGGAAAAACGGCAGAGAATATATTGCCCCCATGGAAATGCCAAACACAAAAAGTCACTTGGAAAAAATAGAGCCCTTTGTGTTAGGTAGAGAGGCATCTGGTTACTGACCAAACAGATTTATTGTGGTTCTGCTACTCACAATTATCATTTTCTCAACTTCCTTATGAGTGGATGTAGATATGCACCTGAGTGTCAGCTACTCACCCTAACAGAATGAGAAGGTAGGTGAACAGGCTCAGCCTGGACTCTTCTCCTTTTATTTTACCTGTTGTCAGTGGGGAAAGCTTTTCTTCTCTAGGGAATATTATTTAATATCCATCTTTGTTTTTTACTTATGTTGAGGACTAAGTTCCTTAATGGTTAGTAGGTAGAAGCAGATATTGTTATTTAGCCTACACACATTACAAGACAATGTTCTAATTAAAGCTGATATGTTTGGGCTGAAAATTTCTGTCTACATTTCCTGTTCTCATATGTTTATTTAGTATTTGAAAAAAACTAATTCCAAAGGTCTATTAAATAGCATTCAATATAGTTTACTGTATATGTAAACATTTAACATAAACTTTTGTTAAATGTTCTTAACAGCACACACACACACACACACACACACACACACACACACACACACACCCCTCAAAGAGACATACCCAAGTAAGCCTGAGAGTAAAGTTGTATGTCTTTATTACTACATGGAGATAGTTTCATTGTGATACGATCCATTCAAATACATATTAATATATAACCTACATATCAATAAACCTGCAAATAAAAAATTAACAAAAAGGAATTTCCATTGCAAGTTTGCCATTCTCAATGCAATATCGTAATAACAATAAATAAAATAAAAAGAAAAAATAGTTTAATTGATTGATATTCACATGCATACTCTAATTCCTTTAGTGAAAGATGGCAAGAGGAAGAAATTTAGGAGAGAAAATTTTGAACATCTTACCATGCAAATAAGCATTTTATTATAATGTAATAATGCCACTTTACATTCTATGTACACTTAGAGTATTGAAATGAGAACTGATAAGAACCTGCATTATTAAAGAAAGTACAGATAGAAATTTTAGATAATTTGTTTTAGAAATGCCTCAAACCTAAAAAAGATACAAAACCCTGTGGTGGTATTGTGTTCCCAAAAATATTGTGAACTCTAATAAACTTATCTGGGGTCAGAGAACAGAACAGCCACTAGATACGTAGGATAGGCAGTATTAGTACACGCCTTTAATCCTAGCATTCCAAAGGCAGAAATCCATCTGTTCAAGGATACAACCAAGCATGGTGACTCACGCCTTTAATCCCAGAAAGCGTGCTTTTAATCCCAGGGAGTGATGGTAGAAAGCAGAAAGGTATATAAGACGTGAGGACCAGAAACTAGAAGCATTTGGCTGGTTAAGCATTTGGCTGGTTAAGTTTTTAGGTTTTGAGCAGCACAGTTCAGCTGAGAGCCATTCAGATATGAGGACATAGAGGCTTCCAGTCTGAGGAAACAAGATCAGCTGAGAAGTTGGCCAGGTGAGGTTAGCTGTGGCTTGTTCTGTCTCTCTGATCTTCCAGTATTCACCCCCAAAAACTGGCCTCAGGTTTGTTTTAATTAATAAGACCTTTTAAGATTCCTGCTACAAAATCCACATGGAATTTGTTATTGAGGAAATACTTATAAGTTGTATCTTAGTGTTGGAAGGCATTGCTTGCTGGTTGAGGTCGTGGTGTCTCATGGACTGGCAGCTGTTTTCAAAAGCTTGGCCACAAGAAGATGTCCTCCCTCCCTAGAAAAACTTCTGGCCTCCAACTTCCCTTATCTGGAAACTGTCCCTGGGCCTAAAAGACTACCCTTGTCTGAAAGCTGTCTCTAAGCCAGATGCCTGAATGATCTTTAGCTTGAACCTTGACACAGATTCCCATTAGAAGACTTGTGCTAAGGGTTCTACTATAGAAATCTACAGCGACACGGGAAGCCTTGAGATAGGAACATGCCACTTAATGCAAATTAGGGTTTGTCCCTAGGCTCCCCAGTCTTATATATTCCTTATACTTTGGAATGAAATTGAGCTGTTTCACCAAAAGTATCTCCCAGAGGGCTCTCTGTTCATGCTAATGGGTTGTGTACAAAGCTTTCTGTTGCCTCTTCTGTCCCTTTGCATTTGCAGACTGTGGGGCAACAGGCTGAGAGGGAAAAGGGAACCCCGGATAATCGGAAGATTTCCTGTGTCCCGCCTGGCTCACAGTCAGGACAAATCTCTCACCTACAACCCTGTAGCCTTTTATAAATTAATCACACAGAGGCTCAGTGTTATTTATAGCTGCTTGGCCATTAGCTCAGGCTTATTACTGACTAGCTCATACACTTAAATTAATGCATAATTCTTATCTATGTTTAGACAAGTGGCTTGGTACCTTTTTTTCCAGTTCTGCCTTGTCATCTTGCTTCTTCTGTGTCTGGCTGGCGACTCCTGACTCTGCTCTTCCTCTTGCCAGCATTCCTTTAGTCTGCTTGCCTCTCCTATACTTCCTGCCTGGCTACTGGCCAGTCAGCATTTTATTAAACGAGTGTACAAGAGCATTATTCCACAGCAGGCCCCCACATCTTAGTAATACTTATACCAACAGCATAGGAAGCTTTCCATCTTTCAAATTTTTAAGAAGTCTACACATACCATGGAAATACTTATTAGTATGCTGAAACTTATTGATACTGATATTCTCAGAACAGAGGTTTATTCCAGGAAGTGAATTTGGAATTCTTATTCGTTCTTATCTCTGTATTCTGTTTACTTAATAATTGATTCTGTAATGGAAAAATCCTATTCTAGGTGAGCAGGCTGATAGCTGTACATCCTTCTCAAGAATGGGGCCTCAGAAAAAGTCCAGAATGTTTCCACCAGGTCTATCTCTGCATGCTTCATTCCCTTTGAACTTCTGGCTATTTATCTTTTGTTTAACCCCATGTACATTATGGCTAGTAGACATATTAAAAGATTAAAAAAAATTTCTTAGTAAATATTGGAAGTCAATGTATGGAAGAAAAATGAAGTAGCATGGCCACATACATTTGTCACAGTCTTCTGCACTGGGCAACTGACCTCTTTCTTACTGCAAAATTATTACTATAAACCCATCTGCTTACAGCACAGACCTCTCATCTCTGTTGTACACTACATGGAAAACATCCATCATGCCTCCCACCTTGTAGTTGATTTTGCATTGTTATCTCTTGGTTTTGTGTCCATCAGGAGGTGATGTGTAGAGGATAAGAGACAAATGTTCACACAGACAGAGAATTATTATTCATAAAATTATTTCAGAGAAAAAGGTTCTAGTGATTTTTGCTTCCATTTCTTTGATCAGAACTAAATTGTGTGGCCACCTTTAATTGCAGGCATGGTGGGAACTGGAGAGGTTTGATCGCATGCAATTTACCACTGGTAGTCCTTAGTAAGGAAGAAAGAGAAAACATACATTGGATAGACAACTCAAATTTTCATCCCTTCTCTCTTTGTGTTACTTATTTACCAGTCTATATTAAGCCTAACTATAGACCCAACATTTCAATTGGAACTATTATTTAATGATTAGAAGTTATTAGGAGTTATTAGTTATTTCCATGTCTTTTGAATGTGAAAAAAATTTAACAGAAACAGTTGTCACCATTTGAATGTTGAAACTTCCTCTTCATGGAGTGGGTCTAAAATCAAGTCAGATATTGGTTGATTCTTCCCATAAATCCTATGCCACCATTGTGCTAGCATAAATGCAGGCAGGACAGAGTGGTGGTAAAAGGTGTTGTGACTGGGTTGGTGCTTATATTTCACTTTTGGTAGCCTTATGAGTACATTCCATCACCAAAGACAGTAGAGCATAATGTTGAAGGCCCCATGTGGGCACCAGCTCAGTTTCTCCATGTTCAATGACTTGTGTGGTTGACATCCTCCACAGTTGGGCCCCTCTTTCATTTTGCAGAGAGCAACCCATTGTCTTAGCAACAGCCTCATTTGTTGAAGATTTCCTTGAGATCCTCTTGTAACTTTCTTATGAATTCTTTTTTTTCCTACTTTACCTTCTTAAAATTAAATTTATTCATTTAATTTATATCCTGATCGCAATTTCCCATCCCTCCTGTCCTCCCATCCCCTCCCTCCACTTCCCACTGCCCCCCATCCACTGCCCCTTGTTTCTGTTCAGAAAGGAGAAGTCCTCCCATGGGTATCAACAATACATGGCATATTGAGTTGAGCTAGGATTAAGCTCCTCACATTTTATTATGAATGGGCAAGGAGACCCAGTATGAGGAATAGGCTGTCAAAAGCCTGCTAAAATATTAGGAATAGTCCCTGCTCCCTCTGCTAGGAATTTCACAAGTAGACCAAACTACACAACTGTCACTTATATGTAGAGGACCTAGGCTGGTCCCACATAGGCTTCCTAGCTGTTGGTCCAGACTCTGTAAGCTCCTATGAGCACAGGTTAATTGTTTCTGTGGGGGATCCCTTGTAATGTTCTTCAATTCCCAGGCTCATACAATTTCCTCACTCTCTTCAGCAGGGTTCCCTGAACTTGGCCTAATGCTTGACTGTGGGTCTTTGCATACGTTTCTATGGATGAAGCCTCTCTGATGATAATTGGGGTAGTTATCAATCTATGAGTATAGCAGAATATTGATAGGCTTCATTACATTGACATGTTTTGTTCTTTTTCCAATCATGGTTGGTTCTATCCTGCCTCTAGGACATGCATCCTCTGGGGCCTGGTACTCCAGGCAGTGTCAGAGGTGGCCTTACTATTGTAGGATATGTCTGAGGCAGGACCAGTCATAGTTTGGCCACTACCATAATCTTTGTGCCACCCTTATCCCCCTGCACTTAAAATACGCAGGGCACACTAAAGATCAAAGGGTATGTGTCTGGGCCAGCCTCCAGTCCCTCTACTGGAAATCCTGCCTGGTCACAGGAAATTGCCACTTCAGGCCACATATCCACCACTGCTAGGATTCTTAGCTGGGGTCATCCTTGTAGATTCCTAGGAGTTTCTCTTGCACCAGGGAAATGCCCCTCTTTCCAGTCATCTCTTTCAGTACTATCCCCCTCCATCCACCCCGTATCCAATCCCTCATGTTCCCATCTCCACCTGCCCCAGTCCACCCAGGAGAGCTCTTCTATTTCCCCTCCCCTGGGATATCCCTGCATCCCCTGTTTTTTGTTTGTTTGTTTCATTTACTTCCTTAAGAGTTTGGGGGACTTCTCCTTTCTCAGCAAGACGGAATGATTTCCCAGAGCAAATAGCTATATGTATGAGAATGTAGAGGAATATAACAATGGAGTGTGGATAATGAAGGTGATATTGTGAATTTATATACTCATCAAAATTCATACCATTGCCAGACTAGAAAAAATTAACAAAATCTTTTTGACAGAACTGACATTAGTTTGATTTTTGAGATGTTGGCTCTTAAGAACTTATGTCATTTATGTAAGGGCTGGGAATACAGCCTTAGACACATGTGTCAGAAGATGTATGGCTGTGGATTTATAATTCAATCATTTCAGAAGAGATTACCATATAATAAAAGATCCAGAGCTCAAAGGTGAATCCAGGATAACCCAAGCATTAAGAAACAAGTGACGGAGTGAAGGGAGAGAATGGAGTTTCTGGAAAAAGAGGAGATTAGGGTCAAAGATAAGAAGGTTTCAAAATGAATCCTATCAAAAGTATAATAAATTAGAAGTTGCAGACTGATGAATGAGGAAAACGTGTTTTTGAAAGTTAGAATTTTGAGTCATCGCACAGAAGACATTTAAAATTTATGAAAACAATATGGCACTTGTACATGCCATCATAAGTGAATGCATTTATATGGGCACATATGTATGTTCAGGTGCATGCTGGCATGTGGTGACATGAGATTGCTATGCAGTATCTTCTTCCATAGCTGTCCTCTTGTTCACTGAGGCAGACCTCATATTTACTTCAGCTTTTCTAGCTCGTTCTGAAACCTAGTCCTCACACTTGACCAGCACATGCTTTCTCCACTGAGCCATCTCCCCAGCCTAGCAGTTAATGTTTAGGCCACACAAAAGTTATAGACCATCACTGAACTATGTAGTCTACATATATTTTTAAGAGGACATGAGTATCCAATGCTATTCTTTCTTTCTATAAAATTGGGTATAAATTCAGATTGAGTTTTCTTGGGTTCTATGTGGGACCCAATTGTAAGCAGGGACCAATCAATCATTAATCTTGTATCCGTTTAGGATAACGCTACCTAAGCACTTTCAACAATCATCAGTTATGAATCTAGGAATTGCAAGAAATAAACTAAAAATCAACAGTTATCATCAAAGTTTGGAAATGAAAATACTAAAGTATATTTTAAAACTGAAAATTATACTAGTACATGCTGAAGAGCCTACTAAAAATTCTTGGGCCTGAATAGACCTCTTCATTTCACATGTAAAGATATGTAATGATAGTTTGTTTGCCTGACTTTTACAACCTTATAAAGCTATACAGAAAATATGTAGCATAGGTAAGCAAAATTGAAAAGTAAAATATGTTGATATTTGACCAAATTATCTAAATGTCTAATCAATTCAATTTTAAGTATGATAACGTTTATAAATACTAAATAATGAAAAACATAACAATTTAATAAATTTTAACATTTTTTCATGAAAATTTACTATAATTTGAATTTTTTTCTTTATGGCTTTTGATACTAGGTTTTATTTTGTAGGTCGGGGGGGCATGGAACTCTTGGCAATCTTCCTCCTTTTTGCCTCTGAAAAACCAAAACCACCATACTCGGCTTTAAAACATTCGAGAGGAACTGGATGGGATAAAAATGTGTGGGATTTTAGGACATGAGTGTTATCACCATTGGCTGGAAGCCTTTTCTTCAACTGCTATAGGAATTCCTTGTATCAATGAATCAGTGGGAAGATATACTCAGATCAATGTTTAGAGAATTATTGACGTCTGGTGCTTGACACTTGAAACTTTCTATTACTGTAATATTGAATGAACGTATTTACAATTTTCATTTTCACTTTAATGTTACACCTATTTAATTTTTATGTATAGGCATGCATGAAAGCATGCACAGGCAGTAACACAGGGAGGTAAGAGGACAGCTTCCAAGAGTTGTTCTCTCCTTCCATGTAAATTCCACAGATCAAACTCAGCACACACAACTCAGCAGCAAGTGCCTGTACCCACTGAGTTATCTTAACAACCCAGCATTTTTTCTATGTATAGAATCTTTTTGGCTATATTTACGGAACATGAACTTTAGGTATAAATAAATTTAAAATGGTGACTATAACAGTAAAGTCATGCCACAGTTAGTAATTGTGAAAACTTTGAAAAGCTTTTGCTGATGGTTGTTTTCTCTGACCTTGCAAAGAGTTTCGGGATGTGCATACTCTCACTGTTGGGGAAAGAGAGAGAATGCAGTTATAAATATATAAACATTGGCAGCAATCAGGGTTATTTTTCAGTCTCTGCCCAGCAAGCCACTTGCAACATATTAGCAAATACTTCCCCATGAAAAGATCTGGAATCCTCTGCCAGAATCTCATCTTCAGGGACTGGAACAGCTGACAACAAATTTCATCAAAACTTTTGTAAGCCTTACTACTAATTGGAAGCATTCAAACACTCTATTTATATTCTGGCTTTGTGCCATCGCCATACAAGTGAAACATTGTGTAGATCAAGTGATTTCATTTACAAACCCGCAACACTGGAAGATTTGGTACTTGAAGGAGGAGTTGGCCAACATCTCATTGCTTTTCAGACAGGAATCAGTGTTAAGGTGCTGATGACTGTCTTCCCTTTTAATCTATGTCTCCTTAGTTACATTCTCATTGTTATAGAAAGACATTCTCCAGCTCCATTTATTTGCATGTTTCTTTCTGGCGAAGTTTTCTGGTAGGCTCCACTTCTCTTGATTACTGTCTATCAGTCAGTCAGACGATCTTGGTGTTTTATCTCACCTGCCCCTAATGCTTTTCTCCTTCATAGAGTTTGGTTGCCCCTCACTGAATTCTTCCCATCCTTCTTTTGTCAGGAAACACTAAACTTCTGTGTTCCTGTGCTTCCCATTCTCTAGTGATGACTGTTACATTAAGTTCCCCTTCAAGTTATCATTTTAGCGTATCTCACACACATTTAGAGGTCTAAATTATTAGTGATTGTTACTAAATATTTTCTTTTTAATATTTTTTGCTCATGTACATAGAAACATTTTAATAAAAATATAAAAATGAAATATATTTTAGATATTTTAAGATCAAAATTACAGTTGAAGAGTTGACAAAATGTAAATTCCTTTAATATTTTCTACATATATAAGTAGTAGGGATTTCTAAAAATTTTAGGTGAAATGCTTCTAAATAGAAAAACAAATGTTAAAAGTCGTTAAGGGAAAGAGAATGGGTGTTTTTAAAAGACTAGACACTGATAATGAGATGATTATTTCCAGGTTACTCAATCTTCTTTTAGAGATCTGTAGTTAGACATTTTCCTGTGTCCCAGCAGTCGGGACAATTCTCTCCCACTCATGTCCCCCAAGTAAACACACAGAGGCTTATATTAATTATAACGGCTTGGCCATTAGCTCAGACTTATTACTGACTAGCCCTTACACTTAAATTAACCCATAATTCTTATTTATGTTTAGCCATGTGACTTGGTACCTTTTCTCAGTTCTGCCTTGTCATCTTGCTTCCTCTGTGTCTAGCTGGTGACTCCTCACTCAGCCCTTCCTCTTCCCAGAATTCTCCTCGACTGCTTGCCCCACCTATACTTCCTGTCTGGCTACTGGCTAATCAGCGTTTTATTAAATCAGTGTACAAGGCCATTATCCCACTGAAGAGATCAGCTCTCAATTTCAGTTTCCTGAGATTAAACAAACAATTTCTGAGGAGGGCCTTGAACAAAGGACAATTAATCACTGGTGCCCCTGACCACAGGGACAAGGGAGATAGACTACACCAAGCCTTGGCCAGTGAGCCAACCCCCAGGGTCAATGCACACTAGGCCAGCTAGCCTCCACAGCAGTTCAAAGTTAAGCCCAGAACATGTCTAGGCCTGCCCCAAAATGAAAAACTGATCAGACCTGGCCAATTAGAAGTTGCTAACACAATTGCCACTCACACAAGCCAATCATATTTAAGATGAGATAACTTCCTTGGACACTTCCCTTCAGTTATGTTTGAAAGGAGCTCGCACATGTCTTTTAGGGTCTTTACCATCTTGCCTTTGTATGGAATGGCAGGTCCATCATGCTGGAATAATAAATGATCTGGTTGATTGAATACGTGGATGGTGATCTTTTGTGGAACTTCTCCAGAAACCAAACAGTTGGGTGGCTGTGAGTACTTCATTTTTTAGGAATTAGATTAAGTCTTTGACTCTTTAGTGTAGCTGTGGGATAGTCATATATCATCATTGTTAGCTATTGTTACAAAGGAGATTTCTTTGATTACTCTAATTACACATTAAAAATATCAGGCTGTACTTGCAAGCAGGAATCCAAAATCTACCACAAGGTCTATAGAGATGCAATCTCAAAGAACTTAGAATATTGCTTAATTCAGATACTGTGACTCCTTATTGTATGATAATAAAAGTTTTAACTAATCTACTCTACTTTTTCTATATGCTTTTTTGCCCAACATGAAAAGTAAGCTTCATTTAATAACTTTTAACTTTTACTACTTTTTTAAAAAAATTACATCAAAATCACTTTTAATTTTAAATAATTAACATAAATAATAGTATTTAAAGACCCATATTTTAATAATGTCTATATGAAAATATTTGATTTAAAACTAATTATTATTGTAGTATATGTTTACAATTAAACCAACTAATAAAATAGTGAGATACTTCTGAAAATATGTATTTATTTTGTTTGTGTTATATATGACATATTATTTAAAAATTTGATAATTTTAAACATATTCAATGTGATTTTAATCAGCACAATTATAATGTTACTGACTTTGGTTAAATTTAACATAGAGGTAAATAAACTTTATTGAAATGGATATAGATAATATTAAGCACATTCAGTATTTTATGCATCTTTTACTGATATTTTAGTTTACTAGGTTTTTTACAGGGAAAAGACCCCATTGAGTACTAAAACAGCTAGATAAATTAACACCCTGGGCCAAGTGATGATTTCATTCATCAAGACAAATTTGAACTGTTGAACTCTCTGTGATAGATATGAGATGCTTTTCCTTTACAAGTTTTTTCTTAGGAGGAAATTGTGGTATGATGAAGGGCAATTTATTCCAGTGGAAGTACCTAATTTATGAGGAATGCAGTTCTCACTTTTGCTACATTGCAAAATTGTTTTGTCTGTTTGCTTATCTCTGACTCTGATTCACTCAGCAGATCTTGACAGAGCAGGGAAGGAATTTTATTAAGGGCCTGTGCAATAAAGATTCAATAGAACTCTTGAGACACAATGATATTTTTTTCCTGTACGGAAGGATGTCTTCTTTCCTAGAGACTGTGACCAGCTGGGATGATGCTATTTGCAGCTTTGCATTCCCTCCAAGAAAAGCATAAAGTATAGTGAAAGGTTGGTGAGCATAGCTTTATTTTATCCAGAATAAGCCTCTTGTATTAATTCGGTTTATTTCTTATCATGTTCCCTTCTAGACATACTTGTAAATCCTATTGAATTTAAATAGACATGGGCAGTATGTCAATATTCTGTTCACACACTCCAGAATAAAATGTATCTTTACGTGAAAACACCAGGCTAAACTATGAATTCATAACAAGTGCATAGAAAAGAGTCCTTTGTTGTGTTTCAGTGGTTTGAATTGTGATACTGGGACATAAATATTAAGGCAGTACACAGAAAGCCAAACATTTAATACTATACCCCTTACTCTGTATTGAACTACAGATAGAGGATCAGGAAATAAGGAGGCTTCTTTCAGGATGGGGTATCCAGTGTACTGATGGACATTGTTGTGGTCTCTGGATTGTTTATACATCTATGTGTATTTTTTAATTGGCATCTTTAGTCTTCCTATATAAAGAAAGTCAAGTAAAGTAATAATTGGATTTCTAAATTCAGTATAAAACAGCCACTATTTATAGTTTGGTTCTTATCAGAAGGAAAAACATGTATCTTTTTTTGTAAGTGCCTTCTACACAGTAGATTTTGCTGCTCAAGTGGTACACAGTTTGATGCATCCAACACTGGCCTTGAACTAACTACATTGTTGAGGATGAACTTGAGTTTTTTCCTTCTTTCTCCATCTTCTAAATGCTTGGATCACGAAAATAAAAACATAAAAAAAGTTCAATTTCCCTTGGCTCCTCTCTGGGCTCTATTCTTGGCCTCTTGGTACTGATTTCTCTCCTAGTCCCGTTCCCTCTCTCTCCTGTCTTCATCCTTTGCTCTCCCACTTCTCTTTATTCTCATAGCCCAGCCTATTCTGCTGGCCATCTCAGTCTGGACTCTTCCAGATGCTTCTGGCTATGTTTGCCTTCATATTTACAATAAAGCCCTTCTCGTCAACCATAAAAAAGTTTAATTCCTAAGTATTACTAAATATTTCCTCTTCTAAATATTTATATTACTTAAAATAATTTATATCATAAATAGTATTATATTTATAAATATTAACATAGTGAAATAAAGTACAAATGTTAATCCATTACAAAAACTGCCTCTATACAAACTTTGTACCATTACAGTATTTTTGAAAACACCAAAAAGTATATAAAGCAAATTGTATCATATCATTTCCAAATGAAAAATATGTTGAGAGATACTTCACGCCGATTCATAATTTTTCATTTGTTCATTAATTTCATAATATATCCCAAAATGGTCTGAATGGACTAAAGATGGAATGAGAAACTGGAGAGACTGCCTCTCCTAAAAGTGTGTGTTTATAACATCTTTTCAATTCCAAGATTTGTATTCTGTAATTATTTATTTTACCATTAGCATTATGAGAAAGTATGATAAACTAATATATTATTTTGAGAAAAAATGAGATTACTTTTCCTCCTATTCTTATACTTACTAGCATTCTGCCAATCCATGTATTTATTATACATCCTTTGAATCAGTCTTTTAAAGTATGAAGCTGGATTGAAGGATATACATTGTTGTTCCTTTTAGTAAGGTTAGTTCTTTTTGGAAGATACATTAATTTCTAAGCACATATCAAACTACTATGGAAAGAAATACCTAAGTACGGGGTTGGGGACTTAGCTCAGTGGTAGAGCACTTGCCTAGCAAGCGCAAGGCCCTAGGTTCAGTCCTCAGCTCCAGGGGAAAAAAAATACCTAAGTACAAAGAAATGCTTGAATTACCATAGGCGCTGACTCCTACTTTAACTATACAGCCTACTAAATTCAGCTGGGCACACAATGTTTTTCACTCTTAAGTAATGCCATATAGTTTCCTCCCCTTCCTACCTATATTATACCACAATATTTTTTTTTTCTTTTTGGAATACCCAGTTGTCCATTATCTTATCATTCTGTATTGACCACGTTAAATCAACCAGAAAAGGTTGGCAGATCTATCCTGTTTTCAGCATCTGCTGCCAAACACTGCTTCATATCGTTTCCACAGGTTAACTTTCTTAGTGGGCATATGAAGCTCAGTCTTCCACAAGTTCAAACCCATTACTCTAACCATCAAGACACTACTCTGATGATTTACATTTTCCTTAACTCTTTCCTCTATTTCCCAGATGACTCCACCGCCACATTTACACTCCACTGTTCAATTATTGATAAACATAATATCAATAAAATAAGCTAGGTCAAAACTTTCTGTCGCTTTTACGTGTCACTGTATCCCTTCCAGGTTCAGAGCAAAACACTTTTAAAAGTTTATATTCGTCGACTTAGAATTTTCCTATTCTTCTCTTAGTTCCTTGTTTACTTCATTTTCGTAGCAACTGATCTTTAAGACGATCATGTTTTCTTATTAATTGTAACGGCCAATTAGTTCTCAACACCCATTTTCCTGCCCCAGAAAGAGGTTGACCCTTGTGTTGTTTCAAGTTTTTCAATTGGCTTTGGGATCACAACAGTGCCTGGCCTTCACAGCTGCTCACTCTATGAACTCTGCTCTGTGAGCTTGCATTTCCTTCCACATACTCCATGATTTGCTCTTCGGGTCTTGTCTGTTGCTGTCATAAAATATGGTGGTCAAGTCAACTTATCTAAGGAGTTCATTTTGCCACATGGTGCCAGAGTCTATTATGACAGGGAAATATGGCAGCAAGCCTTAGGCATGGCAATCGAACAGGAAGCTAAGGGCTCTTATATTTTACCTCAGGCATGAAGCCCAGAGAACAAACAGCACTGGCGATGAACTATAAACACTCAAAGTCAGGGACAAACGTTCTCCAACGAAGTTGTCCTTCTAAACCTCCCCAAACAATGTCACCAAGCAAGAACAAGTGTTTAAATATCTGAGATAATGCAGACTACAATCTACTAATGTGATTGTGTCTCAGGTCTTTGTCCATGCTTTTCTGGCCTCTGTCTTTGCCTTCTCTCTCTCTCTCTCTCTCTCTCTCTCTCTCTCTCTCTCTCTCTCTTTCTCCTTCCTAGTTTTCAGACTTTAGACACCAATTAACTATGAGATTCTTGGGCTTGACTCCTCAGCCAACATATGAGTCATAAACTTGTTTTACATATGAGTAGCTTATTTATATGATGGCTTAAGTGACAAAAACACTTGGATAACAATAATATGTGGTGGTATTGTGTTCCCCCAAATATTGTGCACCCTAATGAACTTATCTGGGGTCAGAACAGAACAGCCACTAGATACGGAGGCTAGAAAACTGTGGCACTCACACCTTTAATCATAGCATTCCAGAGGCAGAAATCCCTCTGGATCTCTGTGAGTTCAAGGCCACATTGGAAACAGCCAGGCTTGGTGACACGCCTTTAATCCCAAGAAGTAAGCCTTTAATCCCAGGGAGTGGTGGCAGAAAGCAGAAAGATACATAAGGCATGAAGACCAGAAACTAGAAGCTTTTGGCCTTGTTAAGTTTTAGGCTTTGAGCAGCATAGTTCAGCTGAGATCCATTTGGATGAGGACTGAGAAGCTTCCAGTCTGAGGAAACAGGATCAGCTGAGAAGCTGGCCAGGTGAGGTTAGCTGTGGCTTGTTCTGCCTTTGTGATCTTCCAGCATCCACCCCAATACCTGGGTCAGGTTTGATTTTATTAATAAGTACCTTTAAGATTCATGCTACAATAAAACACAGATGTATTAATCTAAATAGCCAGTGTGTGTGTGTGTGTGTGTGTGTGTGTGTGTGTGTGTGTATAATTGTTAAGGGAGAAGGATTTTTACAGGTGTGAATTAAAAAAAAAATACATGGTGATTACTCTACTTAGGTTATTTAAGCCAGCTAGATGTATATAGTGGTATTTTATTTGTACTGAAATGTGATTTTATTTGTATGTTAATAAATAAAGTTGCCTAGGGGTCAGAGCTATTAGCAAGCCATAGCGAAAGCCGGTTGTGGTGGTGCACACCTTTAATCCCAGCACTTGGTAGGCAGAACTAGGTAGATCTCTGTATGTTCAAGGATACAGTCAGCATTGGAGACACACGCCTTTAATCTCAATACCAATCATAGAAGACCTGGAGTGACCTACAGACAGGCAGTGATGAGACGATCATGTGGTTGGGTTTACAACCAATGAGAAGGCAGAATAGGAAGTCTATATAAAGACAAACAGACAGGAAGTAGCTCTCTTTCGGAGAGGTCTCTGGCGGAGAGGTAGGACAGCAGCGGCAGGAAGGGTAAGGTTTTTAATCTGAGCTCATAGCTATCGCTCTGACCTCTTTGCTTTCTTCTCTGAATCGGCTGTGTTTCTTATTTAATAAGATGGTCGGTTACTTCTACAGATATAGTTCTCCCTAAAAGTGGAGGATCCACTGCCTCTTAAGAATGGCTAGAAAGATGCCTTATCATTGGACTTGAGTTAGAAGAAATATAAGAAAAGAACACTGAAGGCCATGTACATACATGGTGCTGATGTGGACATAGGCATGGACCAAGATTGGGGAGGGAACTATGCGTCTGCACAAAAGGTCTGATACTTGATATCTAGTGAACCCAAAAGTAAACTACAATGTATTTAATCTGTTATATAAATATTTCTTACAGAATGCCACTTATTTTGTCATCTACCTAAAAGTAATCCTTGAGGTATGAGGCAAACGTCTTCAGCTTTCTCTTTGCAACTCTGTGTGTATTTATGCAGTACTGTAGGCTTACATCTGAGCAGTTTTTGTACCCGTCTGCATATGAGCTTGTGTATAGTCTTTGTGTGACTAGGTGCCTGCAAGCATCTATCTAGGTAACCATCTACGTGGTGCCTCCACCTAGAGTGATTCAAGCATGTCTTATCTGCCCATGGCTCCTGCCAATCTTTCCAGCATCCTTCCTGGCCTCCTGTTACCCTCTTCCTCTCCTAGTTGGGAGTTTGAGTCAATGAGCCAAAGGTAAAGGCTGTTTTTTAGAAGTTGGACAGGAATTGACTCCTCAAGAATCTCTAAAAAGAAATGGAAGTCTACTAGCATCTTAGTGGCAGACTGGTGTAATATACTCCCTGTCAGAACTTCAAAACAGCAAATATTGATTACTTAAGTTGTAGAATTTATGTTTCTTGTAATATAGGTGTAGAAAACCAGTGTAATCCAAAACAAAATATTGTTCCCAAATTTCTTCTTGACTCAGGAGCAAATCAAATGATGTACACATTTCACAATTCTGACACTAGCTCAAAAAGTGATTTTGTTTGTCATTTATTAGACTAGAAGATTTGAATTTAGTTAAAGAGATATGATTTCAAATACTAACCAATGTAACACCACCTTTCACTGTTGGCTTTTTTTCATAAACCTTATAGTCTCCTATAGTTTAAGTGTGTATGTGTTCTCCTTTTCAATTATAATATAAAATTCAATAATTGCTGAAAAAGTTAGGACATAAGGTTTCTTACTTTATTTTACCAGTTGTTATTCCTCTCCATGCTCTTATAATTCCTTCCTTTCTTCCCTGTTTTAAAACTTTATTCCAAATGAATTTGAGTTTATACATTGTAAAATTCTGATTAAACACATTAGGAATAAATTTAGAATTATAATTCATTTGTTGGCGATAAATGTCACCATAAAAATATTTCCCTATCAAATTAGTTTAAAAATGTGGACTAGCTAAATCATAATACTGTGAATAATGGAGCAATAAAAATTCATGTACCTGAGGTAATTAACTGGAAGACACAGAAGGCTTCAGTAGCAATGAGAAAATGCATGCTACAGAAAGAACCAATGAGTTTTGTGCTTTGAGGGAACTCTTTTTGTTTTTTTTGGTGTACAATACTTTTGAGGTTTCATTTATATACGATAAATAAGAAAGTCAATAAATCCTAAGTGAAACCTGAATGCTTAATAAATGTGTAGACACTCACATACCCATCCCTAAGATGCACTAACTTCTCTTTGGTTTGTCCCAGATGTTGTATTGCTGTATACACACCATTGACAGATGTTGAGCTTTGGGAGATGCTGCTGAATGCTTTTACAGAGCACATCTTTGCCACTTTACAATTCTTAGAGCTATGTTAATAACTTATTTGTTCTGATATTTTCTATTGTTTTTTTTGTTGTTTGTTTTGTTTTTGTTTTTCGAGACAGGGTTTCTCTGTGTAGCTTTGCTCCTTTCCTGGAACTCACTTGGTAGCCCAGGCTGGCCTCGAACTCACAGAGATCTGCCTGCCTCTGCCTCCCGAGTGCTGGGATTAAAGGCTTGCGCCACCACCGCCCGGCTCTATTGTTTGATATTGAGTCATTTATAAAACCTTTATGGCCCTAGAGTGATAACTATCATTTTTATTTTTAGATGAATCCCTGCAAGCATATATTCAAATACTTATTGGGATTTGGCAATTTTCTTTGGTCAACTATCTATTTGTGCACTTTTATAAACATTTTAGGTGTATAGCCTATCCTTTATACTATTTTCATGATGCCAATGCTAAAGTTCCCTTGCTTCCCTATGAATAGCAAGAAGTTAAATCACCAATCAGCTGGCTGAGGGCTCTTTTTCTCTACCTTGATAGAAATCATGAGTAGGTTGGAAGCTCTTCAAATGTTCCTTTTCGTTGGTGATGTATCGTGTCCCCAATATATTGTGCACCGTAATAAAGCTTATCTGAGGATCAGCGGAAAACTCTAGCCACTATATTAACCATAGATGTCAGGTAATGGTAGCACACACCTTTAGTCCTAGCATTTTGGAGGCAGAGATCCACGTGGATCTCTGTGAGTTCAAGGCCCCACTGGGAACAGAGCCGAGTGTGGTGGCACACACCTTTAATTACAACACTAGTTAATCATAAAGGTCTGGAGAGCTGTACAGACAGACAGGAAGTAACAGAGCTGGGCAGAAAGAGGAAGTGATATAGCTGGGTGGAGAAAGGAAGTGGATGGCAGAACAGAAAGGCATATAGGCGTGGAAGCTCTCTTTGGAAGCTGAGGAGTTGGTGAGGTGATATTGGTTTTAGCTTGTTCTGTTTCTCTGATTTCTCATTTTAACCCCAATAACTGGCTATGGGATTTTTTATTAATAAGACAGTTTAGCAAATCATGTTACCCTCTTCCGCCTTTTTCACATCTATCAGTGTTTTCCAGCCCTGATAATCAGAAGCTGCCAGTTGTCCACAGCAGAGTATGACACCATCTGCTCTTTGAGTTCTTGTGGACACCTTAAGCATTAGAATACTTTGACATGGGCTTCAGCCAGTGCTAAAAGCTCTCAGCATAGAATATGAAACACCTAACCCTAAAACCATTCAGAATAATCACTTGCTACCCAAAGGCTTCTAGTGGATGGATGGGTTCCTCATCAGGTGCGTGGATCTTTTCCTGATCGTCAATTGTCAAATAGTAGCCTATGTTTTATACTCAGTAGCTGTTGTGGGATATTTGTACACTGTGTGAAGGTGTATTGATGTGAATGGTGTAATAAAAAGCTGAATAGCCAATATCTAGGCAGGAAATATAGGGATATCCAGGGAAAGAAAGGAAGAAGAGCAGAAATCTAGGTGGGTGGGAGATGACAGAAGACATGGAGAGGAATCAGGAGGTGCAAGATGGAAGAAAGGTCATGTCATATAAGAGAACATAGATTAATATAAATGCATTAAATTATGAGAACTAGTTAGGAACAAGCCTAAGATATAGGCCAAGCTTTTAGAATTAATAAGGATTCTCCCTGTTATTTTGTGAGCTGGAGGACCAAAGAAAAGTCCAACTACAAGTAACTTATATTTTATACTCAGAAATAGAGGTGGTAGGGTACTAGAAGCAAATTGAGATATTTGGGAGCTCATTATCAGGGTTTAGAAGTTAGGACATATCAGTTTTAGGTACTCTACCAAGTGGTATCAAGTTTACTGAAGGCAAGATATTTTGTTTGTGTAGTGGTGTAGCTGCTGAGTACTTATTTAGCCTAGAGCCAGGACCACCACTGTTCTTTACAGCCACAATCCCTGCTACATATTTGTCTTCCCATTTATAATACACACTACAAGATACAGGTGAGAAAAGATCCTTCCAGAAAAGCAGTTATTGAGTCTAATGTTAGATGAAGAAAGTCTTTTTCAGCTAACTCACAGAACCAATCTAATCAGCTAGGATTACATAACCAAAGAAGAGCTATTTTGACCAAAGTCATTTGTTTATACCAATCACAGCCTTACCCATCACATTTAGCATCCCATCACAGAAGTTTCACTACCAGTGGAAAATGTCATCCTTCCGGCCAAGATATAAATGATTTGTCCAGGTTTATTATAGAAAAATCTGATACAAGCTATTTTCAACAGCCCAGATTGAAGATTTTTCTTTAGGATTCTGGATAGGACAACAGTCTTTCAGGATTGTTTTAAGGTGTCTGTGAATGTTTAAGATGCCTTGTCCTTGCATAATGGTGATTCTAGTTGCCATTGGACTCATAGTCTCTTCGCTGAAGATAGCCTGAATGCTTGTGAGACTGGATTCAATAGGAACTGAATCAACTGGATTTAATAGCTTCATATTAGGCATGAGAATTGCCATATCATCTTTGCTTATTTACAGAAAAATTAACAAAAGAAGTAACTATAATACATATTTCAAGACATTATCATTATCACAAATATGCATTTCAATATATATATATATATATTTTATATATTTCAAAGTTTATTGCCTGTCCAGTATTCAGGGAAAAGTGAGTTTCTCTGGTCTGCCTCTGTTACTGAAACATCCGCTATTGTATTTTAAAATCTCACAGAAAATGTTTGCAAGACCGTGTAATTTTAATTATTTAAAAAGCAAGGTAACATTTGAAATATCACTAGTTCAATATAAAAATACATAAATATAGAAGTGCTAAGGCCTGTACAGGGAATACATAACATATGCACACAATTATATCAACAAAACTTTACATTAAATTTTTAAAAATATGACATAAATAAAAACTATTTGCTTTGGTTAATTTTTAGTAAAGTTCTCCCAAACCATGCTTGATTGAAATTTCTTTCACCTCAGCCATGCTGCCTCTCGATTTGATTGGATAGTATTCATCATACCCATGTCCTCTATAAAAGGAACTAACATTGATTAAACCTCATGCCAGGTGCATATCCATGGTCAGGCCTCATTAGGATTATATTTTCCATATGCACAAGACTATTTTCAAGGCTCTTAGTTGTCTAGGTGGGACGAAAAATGTGGGGAGAGAAAAGACTGGACACAGATAATCAAGAAGGTAGATCTATGCTAAGGATCTTCAACCTAATATGTTTACAAATGAAAAATGTTCTAAGACAGAGTATTTCTTGAAAGATATAACATATACAGAGGCGAAATAGATCTGTTTGCTTGGGGAAAACTGGGTAGTTTAGGGTGGTAGCACATTGGTGGAATATAGTGAAGAGACTGCAAATGAAATGACTATGTTTTTATATAACCCTTCACTACGCTGTATGCATCTTAATGTTTTGTAAGAATGTGACAATCAAGGCACTGGATCATAGAATAATATTAGTGGAAGATATCGGACTATATACTATCTCAAGGTGAGGTGAAAATTGTTACTACCATCTAAGTAACAGGTAATATTGAGTTAGTCCTGGACCTGGTCAGTCGGAGCATGGAGACTAAACAGAGTTGAGATATATTTCTAGGTTAAAATTCACAAATAATAATGAGTGACTCTTTAGGTAAAAGCAAGTGGAAAAAGCAGTCCAATTAAAGGTATCTTGGTAAATAAAAAGAAAATTGGGAAAATAAGGAGAAGTGAGAGAGGATGAGTTAACAAATGTAACAGAAGAGAAGAGTGTCTCACTAGAAAGTTGAATATTGTAATTAGGAGCCTGAGAGGCACCAGAGAGGAATAAGTGTTTAGACATGTTAGAATGGTGATATTTCAATACATGAGAATGGCCATTGATGTTCAGCTGGATTCATGCATGCATGTATGTGTCCGGTACATGATGATACTAGGGTGTGGGAAACAGAAAGGATGCTGAAGACAAAACAAAAGCTGAATGACATATAATATAAACTGAGACAAATGCTTCACTGGGTTGGATTTCTCTAGATCATATAGATGCACCTTGACCATGACAGACATTTGGATCTTATTACAAGGGTACTGAAGGAATCTATCAAAAGTCAAGAGGCAGAAGATTTCAGATAAGATCTAATTTGCATTTTAAATAATCATTCTGACTCAGGTTGCATGGTGGAGCTTGCCATATATGTGAACAGCTACATGAAGAGGGTATTGCTTTGTCTCAGATAAAGGAGGACAATGGATGCAAAGGGGTTAGTGTTGTGCATGATGTGCATTTCAAAGCACATTAAAAGAGAGCTAACTCTGCTTGCTGAGAGAAACGTTACAGCACATGTGAGAAAAAAACATAAATTAGCACTGAATTCTAAGGTTGTATCTACTTTGATCTGAGCTACTACATAAATGACATTTGAACTGTGAGCCCTCAGAAAAGCAAAGATGTTTAGAGGGGGATAAAGAAGTTAATTTTGAAATTCCTAGTTTTCATCTAAGGGAAATGTTGAAAGGATAGTTGACTAAAATAATGAAGCGCTCAAGGCTGAAGATACTAATTAAGACGTAGATTCAGAGTTAGTTCAATTCATGGTTCTGGTCAAGGTGACCCAGAATACTTGTGTGTAAATATAAGAGTAGCTGTCGAGAACTCTGATAAAAGAATGATGATCATTATGACAAAGTGTTGCTATATGGGAGACAAAGGAGCCACCCTGCAATTGTGACCACCTCTATAAAGAACACCAGTGACATTCTGCCAATATGACTACCTGTAACTGTGTTTGATGAAGACCTATTTGCTGAATGTATGTGTGTGTGTGTGTGTGTGTGTGTGTGTGTGTGTGTGTGTAGGAAGCAACAATGTTACAATGTGTTAGTATTTCTTGTAATATTTTGCAGATTTGTTTCTCCTCCTGTTCTATTTGCATACATAGATACTTGGATCCTTCTCATTGTCGTCTAATATGAATGATATTTAGTCTCCATATTCCAGGTAGTTTTAGGTTTATTTCTGCTTAATATATTATCTGACTGTCTTGGAATGTCTTTTCTTACTTACAACAGCTTATTTACTTATTCCCTATTGGGTTATGTTTTTGAGAAATGCTTTTATATTTCAAGCAAGTGTTTTGGTTAAAACACTTTTCTCATTTTTATTTGGGATGTCCTATGTTTGGATTTGAGATCAACCATATAAACAGTTTGTGATGTCTGAAAATTAAATATAATTAAATGTAACTTTAATTGCACAGCTTAATGCTTATAAGTGCCAAGATTAAAAGGACTGTAGAGCCGGGCGGTGGTGGCACACGCCTTTAATCCCAGCACTCGGGAGGCAGAGCCAGGCGGATCTCTGTGAGTTCAAAGCCAGCCTGGGCTACAGAGTGAGTTCCAGGAAAGGTGCAAAGCTACACAGAGAAAGCCTGTCTTGAAAAACCAAAAAAAAAAAAAAAAGGACTATAGAGATCATGTTTTAACAGGGACCAAAATCCAGTTATGTTATCCAATTGCAAGTGGTCAGCGCTAAGCACAGGTATATACAAGTAACACTAAATAGATTCAATATATATGTGTATATATACATATATACATATATATGTGTGTGTGTGTGTCTCTGTGTGTAACATATATACACACATATGTATGTAGTAATGATAATTATAGAAGAGTTAATAAATTTGAAGGAGTTCCTGGGAGGATTTGGAGGAAGGAAAAGGAAAAGGAAAATAATGTAAATACATCATATATATATATATATATATATATATATATATATATATAAAGGTCTAAAAAATTTTTTAAATAGATTAAA
>CABHPR010108052.1:0-15264 GCA_902168415.1 Peromyscus melanophrys | reverse complement strand
TGTATGTATGTATGTATGTATGTATATGTGTGTGTGTGTGTGTGTGTGTGTTGGGACCACTTCTGACTTTCTGTTGTTTGTTTTCTCTTTACATTTCTTTTGAGATTTGTTTATTTTTATTCTATGCCTGTGGCTATCTTGCCAGCAATATGTCTGTGCCCCACATGTGTGCAGTGTCCACAGAAGCCGGAAGAGGGGGTCAGATCCCTAGAACTGCAGTTACACAGGGTTGTGAGGCCATGTGAGTGCTGGGAATCGAACCCGTGTCCTCTGGAAGAGCTGTCAGTGCTCTTAATCACTGAGCCATTTCTCTGCCCCCTTTTCTTTTTTTTCTTTTCTTCCTTCCTTCTGTCTTTCCTTCCTTCTTTCCTTTCTTTTTCTTTTTCTTGTTTTGAAACAGGGTTTTGGATGCCCCAGGCTGGCCTTGAGCTAAGGAAGAAAACAATTCCAGTTTTAAGCACTTATTCTTAATCTGCAGCAAAGAGATTAAGCACAGCACAGTGAACAAAACTCCATTGAACAAACTATCTCACGAAAATTAAAAAAAATCATTCCGTGTGCCATGAGGCTGAAGAACCTCCTGAGGCTAAAACACAGTCCAACGACACAGTAGAACAAACGGGGTGCAGGCTGAGAGAGGGCCGGCAGCAGAGAAATGAAGGATGTGGGGACCAGGTTTGAGACGACTGTGTGCTGGACTGTGGTGCTGAGGGAGCAGGCTGTGGAAACTCGCATGAGCCCAGCGTGTGGTGAGATCCCCACCAGGGCACATCTCCATCCTCCCGTCCTCCTGCACGTTTGATTTGTTGAAAGACGTAATCTGAGGTCTGATGAATACACCTCCTGACATGGAAGCCCTGGGAGATATCCAAAGGCAGAATCTCGCAGAATTTATTCTAGTCTATCCGAACGCCTTTCTGTTAACAGATCAGAAACTATTTTCTCGGACGACAGGACTGTCCTATACACGATTGGCTAACAGCCAAAAGTATCACACAGGGTGGGGAAATAGCTTAGCATGTAGAGCACACACTGCTCTACATGTAGAGAACCTGAGTTCACTTCCTAGCAGCCCGTGTTGGGGACTCACAACTGCCTGAACTTTAGCTGCAGGGTATCCAACATTCTCTTCTGACCTCCACAGGTACCTGCACACACGTGCACAAGCCCACACAGACATGCAAGGAGATACACAAAATTAAAATTATTTTCTAAAAAGTCAAAAGCAACACACTTCTTTTGTTTTTGTTTTTGTTTTCAAGACAGGGTTTCTCTGTGTAGCTTTGGAGCCTGTCTTGGATCTCACTCTGTAGACCAGGCTGGCCTCGAACTCACAGAGATCCGCCTGCCTCTGCCTGCTGAGTGCTGGGATTAAAGGTATGTGCCACCACCGCCCAGCAGTACCACACTTCTTTTAGGAAGACTGAGAAATGTTTTGTTTGTTTGTTTGTTTGTTTGTTTGTTTGTTTATTTATTTATTTATTTATTTATTTATTTATTTATTGGCAGGGTCTCTCTACATAGCCCTGGCTGTCCTTGAACTCACTCTGTAGTCCAGGCTGGCCTAGAACTCACTGAGATCCACCTGCCTCTGCCTCCCAAGCGCTGGGATTAAAGGCGGAAAGCAGTGTGCTTAAAGGAGAGTAAGGCAGTGCCATCTGACTACAGCGACGGTGTGTACACAGTGACGGAACTCACACTGGGTGGTGAGGAGGGGACAGATGATGAATGAATGCCTTTGAAAACAAATGCAAGAATTTAGACTTAGCAGAAACAGAGACAGCTATGGGTCCCTTGAAGGGACTCAATGACAGAAGTGGATGTAAGAGATTTTCCTGCTCTGAGGAACATAGGGATTGGGGGTTGTGTTGGGCGTGGCCAATTGGGCTAACTCCCTCCCCACAGCTAAGAAAGTCTTGTCACCGTGAGCTTCCTACTGGGAGTGAGTCAAATACAAGGCCACATTTCCTGCCAGCATGTACTGTTTGCTCTGCCCTGACAAATATTAGACTACTTTCTACCATACAAAGAAAGAAGCTCAAACATCTGCCACTGCCACTAATACGCGGGTGTAGATGTGGGTTCCTGTGTCCGGTTGGGCTGAATTTACCTTGGCACCATTTTCCTTGAAGTCAAATATTTGGTGCTTTGCAACAAACGCAGAACAGATTTCAGGGTGTGGCCTGTGCAGCTCAGTCTCCACAGAGCAGACTTCCTGGCTTTGTCCACTTCATTTTCAGAAACGAACTGCTTCCCTGGCAGAGTAATAGCAACAGAGGCAGGGAATGTAGCCAGCCGAAGGCCGGGACTAGCCAGCCAAAGGCCTGGGCTGGACAACCAAATCTGGATTGCCAGCCCAAGGCCTGGACTAGCCAGCTGAAGGCCTGGACTAGGTGTCAGTGAATTGTGACGAGCGATTACTTTTTCTGTCTCAGATTCTTTACAAAATTGGGGCCAAAGTTGAAAGTTTACAGTGATTTTTAAGAAGCAAATAAAAGGACTACCTATCTGTGTTGATTAAATAACTAGTCAGTGACATTCCAGACAGCTACAAGCAGCAGAGTTGATGGATGCTGCAACAAGTCTTGGCAAACAGTGACTTCATGAAGGTAACATGTTTGGACAGTGCTACCCTGGGAAATGTTCTCATTCAGAGACTGCAAGGCCAGGAATGTCCTCACAAGCTTGCTGGGAACAAAGCAAGTCTCTGGAGGTGTTGGCATTTCAACTGGTGCATGCACACAGAATTATAAAGAGGACATAAATACCTTTATATGAAGATTAAACCGTAAGCAACTGTGCAGGGCAAAAGTAAGCACTTTCGTGACAAGCGTGAAAGCTCATTTCTATCTAAACCCCCGTGGAGTGTGAAAGGTACAGAACACACAAAGGGATGGATGAACCACAGCAAGAGAGACTCTGTATGTGAACAGCTACTTTCCTTGTTTCTGATTGCCCAGAAGAGAATGCCCAATAAACATATAATGACCAATTACAAATATAACTTCAAATTTTAGAGCTCATGCACAACAAATTTAAAAAGTTAAATTTTTCCCACAAAACTTCATTTTTAACTCAGTAATTAGACGTGCTTAGTGTCTATAATATAAAAACTGATTTGCCATTTTATTTCCATCATGATTTTTAACTAAAATCCAAGATTAAAAAGTAGAATATTTATTTCTCTATTTAGACAAACTCTGAACTACAGAAGAGCCGATTCCTCTAACTAAACTTTTTGATTCAAAGAAGGTGTAATCAATACAGGAAAATATGGCAATTTCTTAGAGAAGGATAAAAGTAAAATGTATGTTTAGACACATTTTCTCGAGTTTTCAGCTTTGGCCAATGGAAGGTGTTCCTAGGGTAACAGACACCACTAGATCACCTCACATGGTCCACATAAGTTTCATGTTTTATTTCTTTAAAAAAAGACTTTATTATTGTTGTATGTACACATACAAGTGTGCATATGTACACACACACACACACACACACACACACACACACACACATATATATGCAAAGGTCAGAAGGCAACTTTTGGGAATTGGTTCTCTCCTTCCACTGTGGGTTCCAGGGATCAAACACAGATTATTAGGTTTTTGTGGTGTGTGTTTTTACCTGCTGAGCTTTCTCACTGGTCCTCATCTTCATTTTCCTGAGGAACAAAATTTGTATGGTAAATCATCTATCATGAGGAAACTCCTTTCTTCCTTCCTTCCCCATCCTTTTTTTTATTTTTTATTTTTTTGCTATGTGACCAGCTTGCTCATCTTAAACTCAAAGCAATCTTCTGTCTCTTGCTGACTCGGTCCCAGCAGGACAGACTTAGGAAGTCCTTTATAAAGGCCGTGTGCATTGGTCTTGGGGATACACACTTGCAATCCCAGCACTTAAGAGGTCAAGGGAGGGGGCCAGCCTGGTCTACAGAGCAAGATTCCTGTCTTCAAAACAAAAAATTAAAACAAAAAAACAAAACCCACCGTGAGCTCCAACAACATCTCACTCAATAGTGCATTGTGTTGCGTCAGCTACACTATTATGTCTGCCTTGCAACAGCGTCCAGGCTTGACATTCCCCTGAATCCAGCCTCCAAGGTAATATCGCTTGAGTAAAGATAGAGGTTTTTGTTTCTTTTCTCAAGTTCCTCAGAGTGCAGTGTGGCTTAAAAAAAATTTTTTTTTCTGCCTAAATGAACTGACAGGTCAGGGAGCAGGTCAGGTCCAGAGCTAGGAAAGCCAGAATGAGGTCCAGGTACAGCATCCTGGACTCAGGAAAATAATCCAATAAGCACAGGATAAGGAGTACTGTGTACCTGCTGTGTGAGACTTTCCCTGGGGAGCCACGACACAGATGTTTACCCCAGACAGAGATACAACCTCAGATAGGGACCCAATGACAGACTGCTGTGGGACAGTCTTTCTGTATGCTGTGAATTTATGTTGCTCCCATTGGTTAATAAATAAAGCTGCTTTGGCCTATGGTAAGGCAGGATAAGCAGGTGGGAAATCCAAGCAGAGAGACAGGGAGAAGAAGGGTGGAGTCAGAGCAGACACCATCCAGCCACCCAGGGAACAAGATGCCAGCAGACCAGTAATGCCACGGCCACATGGCAAAATAGACAATAGAAATTGGTTAATTTAAGATGTAATAGTTAGCTAGCAATAAGCCTGAGCCATAGACCAAACTGTTTGTAATTAATATTAAGCCTCTGAGTGTTTATTTGGGACTGAGCAACTATGTGACACAGGAAAAGTTCTGGCTACAACAGACCAAAGCAACAATCATACCAAAGTCCATCTTGGTGAACCGATGGGTCTACTGAAGTTGTTTACAGGAGCATGGGTGATTGACAGGCAGCTATGCCACCGAAAAGTCCTCCCCAGCATGGGTGAGCTCATGAAGCTGCAGCCCTGGAGCTCTCTACACACCTTGCAGGCATCTCACTACGTTGGAAAGTCTCCTCTGGGCCTCTCCATCCTCCTTTATTACTTCCTGGGTCTTGCAAGCCTCCCTCTAGGAAGGAATGTTTCACCCTGGAGGGAGTCTCCTGACAGCAGTTACCAGCATATTGTCAGGGCAGGGCATTAAGGTTCCTTCTTTTCCAGGAGACAGGTTGCCCCCTCCATTCATGATTGTGCCATGGTGATACTGGATGGAAATGAGCCTGGTCATGGTGGCACACACTTGTAATCTCAGCAATGAGGCAGAGGCAGAAGCAGGCAGATCTCTGTGAATTCCATGCCAGCAGTTGTAGGCCAGCCAAGGCTACACAGTGAGATCCTATCTTTTAAAAAAAATGAAGTAAATATGGAATATCTTTTCAAAGATTATGCACTCTGAACCACCAATAGGTTAATGTAGTTTTTCTACAACTTGTCTTCACATGGATCAGGGTATAAGAACAAAGTACATCTTACCAGGAGGTGGTGGTACATGCCTATAAGCCTAGCACTTGGGAGGCAGAGACAATCAGATCTCTGTGAGTTCAAGGCCTGCTTGGTCTACAGAGTGGGTTCCAGGACAGCCAGAGCTCTGTTACACAGAGACACTGTCTTGAAAAAAAAAAAAACAAAACCAAAACCAGATTAGCCATATTTAAATATGGTCATAGCACTAGAAAATGATGATTAAAAATTAACCCTAGGGACTGGAGAGATGGCCCAGAGTATGCAGTGCCCTTGCAGAGGACCCAGGTGTGGTTCCCAGCACCCATGTCAGGTAGCCTGCAACCACCAGTGGCTTCAGGGGATATGACAACCTCTTCTGGCCTCTTTGGGAACTTCATTCATGTGTACATACCCACACACAGACACACATAATTACAAATAAAATCTTTAAAAAAAATTAACACTAGCACCATTGTAGAGACCCACAGAGGTTTCCTAGTGAGAACTTACTCAGGGTCCAAGAATCTGAGCTTGCTTTACCCAGCAGGGTTGGTTGCATAAGAGGATCATTTGACCATAGACGTGGTTACCAGGTGTTTGGAAGGGTCTACACTTGGCTGTGCAGTGTGCTTTGATCTAGCAAGGGGGAGGTCTTTTGCTCTGCCCCTTGGCATTGTTATAAAAAGCCCTCTTGAATAAATGGAAAAGTCCGTTGGGTGTTGACCCAGGTCCTCCCAAAGCTATTCTGTGTTTCTATCTTTCTCCTCTTTGCTATGTTTCTATCTAATATTTTCTTATCCCTCTCTCCTCCTTATAGGAACCCTGGAAAAGGTGGGAGCTGGCCTCCCACAGATGGTGCCAGAACTAGGGACTTGGGTGCAGAGGAAGTAAGTGAGGGAGGGCGCACCGCGGAAGCAGTTGGGCATGTCCAGTTATGAATTATGAAAAGGTTAGGCAGTGGTATTTTATTCTTCAGGAGCAAAAACTATATATAGATAAAGCAGAGAGGCTAAAAGTTAAGCCGAAGCAAGTAATAAAAGTTACGCTGCAGCAAGTATCTTTCTCTGTCTAGGTTTTTCTTTTTTCTCTCTCTCAATTTCTATTAAAATTAGGCAAAAATATAGGGCTAGGTGTACAGATATTGCGTAGACTTAATAGGAAGGAATTTAGGGTAGGAGTAGAAATTCCTTAGTGCCAGACCTGGGGCACAGAAAACAGTGTCCAGAAGCCGGGTGGTGGTGGTGCACGCCTTTAATCCCAGCAGTCGGGAGGCCCCAACAAAGTAGATCTTTGGAGTAATTCTGCAGTCTGTTTCCAAGCAAAGAAATATATTCAGGACCTCTATAGAGCAACACCAGGTAGTGCTGGATTAGATCTCAGTTCGTCCATGTATACAGTTTTGATCCCTGAAATGGGGATGCAGGCCCGCCCTACTGGTGTTTATGGACCTTTGCCAGAAGGCACTGTAGGGTTATTGTTGGAAAGAAGTAGTACTACCATGCAGGGGATCTTTGTTGTTCCCAGAGTAATTGATGCTGATTACCTTGGAAAAATTAAGGTAATGACTCACTCACCTAAGGGAATTTCTTTAATAAAGACAGGCCAGAGACTTACACAGTTAATTTTACTTCCTCAGGTGCAAACAAGAAATTCAGTTAAAAGGGCTGAGAGAGGAGAAGCTGGATTTGGTTTGTCAGATGCCTATTGGCTACAAGCCATAGGTCCACAGCATCCAGAACTCACCTTAGTTGTGAACAGAAAAAGTTGCTTAGGTCTTTTAGACATGAGTGTGGATCTGTCTTTTATTACTGCTAGTCAATGGCCTTCCATGTGGCCAAAGATGGAAAACTATCACACAGCTGCAAGGGATTGGTCAAACTCTGAGTCCTCAGCAGAGCAGCAATGAACCCTCCTGGAGAGATGAGGAAGGTCATGAAGGAACTTTTCAGCCATACATTGTCCCTCACTTGTAAATTTGTGGGGTCGAGATGTTATGAGCCATATGGGAGTTTATTTATATAGCCCCAATACAGTTGTCATTAAACAAAGGTTCCTGACCAGGAGTTAGTAAAAAATAGTGAGGGTCAAATGTCACCTTTGCTCCCTAAAGAAAGGGCTAATAGGGATGGATTAGAGTATTTTTAGGAAGGGTCATTGAGCAGCCTGTACTCCAGGCAGATCTTATAACTTGGAAATCTGACCATCCTGTGTGAATAGCTCAACAGCCCCTGACAGAAGAAAAAATACAAGCTGTCCAGCAGGTAGTACAAGAACAGTTGGATGGTGGCCATATCAAACCCTCTAATCCTCCCGGGAATTCTCCTATTTTCCTGATCAAAAAAAGTCAGGGAAAAGGAGATTATTGCAGGACTTAAGGAAAATTAATGAGACCATACAGCAGCCAATGGGAACTTTGCAGCCTGGATTGCCTACCCCTACAGCCATACCAAAAGATACTTATAAAATTATTTTGGATTTAAAGAATTGTTTTTATATCATCCCTTTGGCTCCCCAAGATTGTCAAAGATTTGCATTTAGCATTCCATCAGTTAATTTTAAAGAGCCCATGAAAAGATGTCATTGGAAGGTTTTGCCCCAGGGAATGGTCAATAGCCAAACATTGTGCCAGAAATTTGTGTCTCAAGCTATCCAAAAGGTTAGAGATCAATTTTAGCAAGTTTATATTATTCATTATACGGATGATATTTTGCTTGCACATAAAGACAAAGAAATTTTGCGTGACAACTTTGGACAGTTTCAGCATTGCCTTACCCCTGAAGGGTTAATTACCACTCCAGAGAAAGTGCAAAGACTGCCACCTTTTCAGTATCTAGGATATATATTATACCCTAAGGAATTGAAGCCTCAAAATTTGGAAATAAGAAAGGATGGGTTAAAAACTTTGAATGATTTTCAAAAATTATTAGGGGGCATTCAATGGTTGCAACCTTATGTAAAATTATCTACTGGTGATTTGGAATCTTTAAGTGATCTTTTAAAAGGTGATAGTGATCTTAATTCACCCAGACAGTTAACTGGAAAAGGTAGACAGGTTCTTTTGCAAGTTGAGAATGCTATTCAATATCAGCAAGTACGTTATATTAATTATGATCTACTTTGGCACGCATATATCTTGCCCACTAGACATATTCCTACAGCAGTATTATGGCAAAATGGTCTGCTTTTATGGTTACATCTTTCTGTTTCACCAGCTAAGACATTAAATCCATATGAAGCTGTAGCTTGTTTGGTACAGAAAAGCAGGATTGAATCTAGACATTATTTTGGTAAAGAACTAAGTGTGATCAATGTTCCTTTTATGAAACTGGAAATTGATTGGCTTTTTCAAAATAATGATTCTTGGGCAATTACCTTTTCTCAGTTTTTCGGTCAAATTGATAATCAGTTTCCAGCTGATCAGTTGTTACAAATCACTCAAATGCATTCGTTTATACTTCCTAAGATTGTGAAGATCCCGTAAGAGATGCTAAGATAGTTTTTACCGATGGTTCTTCCAGTGGAAGGGCTGCTTGTGTTATCAATGGAAAAAGCTATGTAGTACAAACAATCCCAGCTTCAGTACAGATAGTGGAATTACAGGCGGCAAACATGGTTTTTCAGTTTCTTGTAGATAGTTCATTTAATTTATAGACAGATAGTCGATATATTTACAGAGCTCTTCGAGTTACAGAAACTGTTCCATGCATTGGGACTAGTAACAGTCAGGTTAGAATGGTGTTTCAACAAATTCAAGATGCGATTCACCAAAGAAAGCTGCCATGCTTTGTGGGCCACATTAGAGCTCATTCCAATCTTCCTGGTCCTCTAGCTGATGGTAATGCAATAGCTGACAAGTTAATAAGGATGATTACCTTATCCCAAGTAGAATTAGCTCAACGTCACGTGCTTTTCATCATCAAAATAGCAAAAGTCCAAGAACGCAATTCAATCTTACCAGGGAAGTTGCTTGACAGTTAAACAATGTGGGGTGTGCCCTAACCTAAGTAAAAGTGTGTACTTTTCCTGTAACTCACTTGGGGGTAAACCCTCGAGGTCTTCTTCCTAGTCATTTATGGCAAATGGAAGTCACTCATATTGTGAAATTTGGCAAGTTAAAATATGTACATGTAACCATCAACACTTATTCAGGATATTTTTCTTTTCTTTCTCTTTTTCTTGTTCTCTTTTTCTTTTTTGATTTTTTTTTGAGACAGGGTTTCTCTGTGTAGTTTTGGTGCCTGTCCTGGATCTTGCTCTGTGGACTAGGCTGGCCTCAAATTCACAGAGATCTGCCTGGCTCTGCCTCCTGAGTGCTGGGATTAAAGGTGTACACCACCACTTCCCAGCTTATTTAGGATTTTTAATGGCTAGTGCACAATCTGGAGAAGCTACAAAGCATCTAATTGCTCATTGCCTGAAATGGTTCTCCTACGTGAGGATACCAAAAATAATTAAAACTGATAATGGTTCTGGATGTAGTAGTAAAGCATTTCAGCAATTTTGTTCCCAATGGCAAATTGAGTATAAAACAGGTATTCTTTATAATCCTCAAGGAGAAGGCATAGTGGAGAAAGCCCATGGCAGTCTCAAGATGCAACTTCAAAAAATTAAGAGGGGGGAATCGTACCCTCAGTCACCACATAATGTGTTGAATCATGCTCTTTTCATTCTGAATCTTTTGAATGTCAATATCTGTGAACAATCTGCTACAGATAGATTTTGGTATGATGGCACCTGAGTGACTTATGCTCAGGTGAAATGGAAAGATCCTTGTTTGGGATTATGGAAGGGTCCTGACCCTGTTTTAATATGGGGTCAAGGGCATGAAAATGAAGCTCCATGGCTGCCTGAGCACTTGATGCAGTGTGTGGAATGGAGGAATGTCAGCTATGATGACACCATAGCTGCTGACGCTCCCCCAGAGGAGTTTGAGTGAGAGCAGCTGAACTAGTGTTCCTGATATTGATGTTCCATCCTGCAGTCTGGGGAAAGCAGGAGACTAAAGGGGCCCTCCAGACTGCTGAGAAGGAGTTTGGGACAAAGGTTTTGTCACTATTTGGTATTCAAGGACTGAGACTGTAAAAGCTGGAATGAAATGGAGCCTGGAGCCACATCACTTCTGGTTGCTAGAGGCAAACCAATGCATGGCTCCTTTAAGAGACAGTTCTTGATTCCTACTAGCTGAGTAGAAAGCTTTTCTAAGAGTTACAGCAGCTCAGTACAGTAATTCCACCTACTAGCAATTAACCCTAGGGCAGCTCTCCTAGGGAAAACTAAATGAAAGTGCCTCTGTGACTGAGAGTGAAGCTTCAGAGACACTTGTTGGAACTAAATTGAGTTGTTGCATTCAGGCGAGCTGCAACAAATTTGGGACTCCTCATATTTGGAACTGTTTGCCTAAAAGTCTTTAGGACTTGGACTGCTAAAAGGGACTTCAGGACAGCTGATGAATCAGGCCCTGATCTTGGGCTGTCAGTGAAACTTTAAGACCATTATTAGAACTGACTTTTTTGAGCTTTTGCAAACCTTAGAGATGAAACAGTTTTGAGTTCACCTACAATTTTAACTGTGGTGACTCACTATTCACGTATCCTCTGTCTTGTTAGGAGAAAATGTAAACAGTTCAGTTAAGAGATCACTTTTGAATGTTTGCTAAAGTTTGTAAAGTATAAATAGTCCTATAGAGTGTTTGCTTTTGTATGTAAGTTTGTAAGAATTGTAAATATGTATAATAATATTCTTGCTAGAATTATGTTAATCTGTTGATATTGATGAACCATGGTTTGGTGAAGTTAAAGGAGTCTTTAAGTTTGATGCAGCTGCATTAGGAGTTTATTGATTTAAAAAAAAGGGGTTGGTGCAGCTGTTATAGACATCTTAGGCCCATTCAAAAAGGACATTCTATCTTGGTCATCCTCCACTTATTTACTTGAGGGTGTGGCAGCCATAGGTATTACTGTGGTTGTTCTACCTATTTGCAAGCTCTTAGTAGGGACCTGAGTCAGAGCTGAGTTAAGCTCTGTACTTTACCCTGCCAGAGGCTGGTAGTCAGAAGTCCTTCTTGCTAGCTACCAACCTAAGTATGCTTGATGGAAAGTGTATCTCCATGATGGGTAAGGCTGATTAGTGAAGAAGAAAACAACATAAGGCAGGCACAGTCTCTCTGAGGGGCCCTTTAATATATTAAGAAGGGGGAGCTGTAGAGACCCACAGAGGTTTCTTAGTGAGAACTTACTCAGGGTCCAAGAATCTGAGTTTGCTTTACCCAGCAGGGCTGCATAAGGGGATCATTTGACCATGGATGTGGTTACCAGGTGTTTGAAAGGGTCTACACTTGGCTGTGCAGTATGCTTTGATCTAGCAAGGGGGAGATCTTTTGCCCTGCCCCTTGGCATTGGTATAAAAAGCCCTTTTGAAGAAGCAGAAGGGACTGTTGGGTTTGATCCAGGTCCTCTTGAAGCTATCCTGTGTTTCTGTCTTTCTCCTCCTTGAGCCTCAGCTTGACCTTTGGAAGGCCTTTGGCTTCTTCCAGGTATTAGCTTGTCATAATCAGCTGAAATCCTACTTCATATATTTTTTTGGCTTGCAGCAGTTGAGAGCCTTGATGATTAACTCTCTCTGGAAACACCATCAGATACTCTCTGTCTGGGCATTTTTAATGCAATCAGATTGAGAAATAACATTAATCACTGCAATCCACTTTAGAAAAAACAATATAGCCTCCCTATAATCTATAAATGTTCACAATAGAATTAAACCTTATCAGATTGCAAAGAATTAGAAAGATGGAATTTTAAAAGAAAAAACCCCATGAATAATAAGACATCTCTGACATGACCCACATATTAGAATTGGCTGAAACAAGATTCAAATTATTCCATAAAATGGGTGTAGTGGCATATACCCTTAATTCCAGCGTTTGGAAAGCAGATCTCTCTTAGTTTGAGGCCAGCCTGGTCTGCATGGTGAGTTCCAGGACAGCCAGAGCTACATAGTGAGACTTTGTCTCAAAAAAAAAATTACTCCTCCCAGCACTTGGGAGGCAGAGCCAGGTGGATCTCTGTGAGTTCGAGGCCAGCCTGGTCTACAGAGTGAGATCCAGGACAGGCACCAAAATTACATGGAGAAACCCTGTCTCGAAAAACCAAAAAAAAAAAAAAATTACTCCAAAGACTTAGTGGGAAGCATAGTTATAATGAACAAATAGGGCATATCAACATATAAGTGAAAACTTTCTTTTGAAAAAAAAAAGAAATTCAAATAATAAGAAACAGTATTTTAAGTGAAAAAATAATGAAACAGGTTTCTCAGAAGGCTTTACACTGCCAACCAAAAAAGGGTCAATTTGAAGATAGAACAATAGGAATTGTCAGGTCTAATGATCAGAAAAAAACTGAGCAGAAATTATATTCTAATCTCTTAATACTAAGTGGCATTACTAATATATACTTAGAAGTTCTCCAAGTGTTTGAAAGCAGGGACATAATTGAACAGAAATTTATTCGAGGCAAAAATATTTCCAAATTAACAAAGAAGAAACTGATGGGTCTAGAAGACTCAGTGTATATTGGTGCCTGAAGATAACCACCATTTTATTGTTCAGTTCGAACTGGGAGTTTATGTAGGGTGTAGCTTGATTCTGCTACACCTGCTGTTGAACTGGAACCACTCATGTGATTGCTTCCAGCCAATAACTGCTCTAAAATCTGAGATGACCACCTTTTTATCTTCTTCATGTGTCTAGAACCAAGGCACTGAGTGATGGTTGTGCTTTCTTTATGTTGCTAATATGCTAGCAGCTCTTTATTCATCCACCATCTCTCTCCAGAAGACTAGCCTGGGCTTCTTTCTTTCCATGGTGGCTCAGGGTACCAAACAAGGAGGGAAAAATTGAAGTTGTGCCTCTTAAGAGTCTTTTTCCAAGTCTCAGCCTAGTGTAGGATCCTAACCCATGTATTTCAGGGAAGCTATAATTGGGTAAAACTTTTCTCTACACTACCATGCAAGCTGGCTTTGTCTTTATGCTTTTATTTTTGCCACATTCTCTTTTAACCGACACTATTATGTAGTCTAGTTTACTGGTGATGATGTTTTTCAATGTGATTATGTGAAGCTTGTTTTTATATAGAAAGGTTCATGGGAATAATATTTTCCAAGACACCTCCAAGGCTTTTAGAAAATGTAGCTCATCACCATTACTAAGTTGTTTCCTTGGGGAAAAGCAACTATGAGAATATTTTCCTCTCCCTTGTAACATACATTCTAGGTTGGAGTCTAGAAAGCTTTTGTGCATGCTCCTTCTCAACACATTTTCATCCAGAATTGTACTGTGGGAAAGGGAAGTGGTATGTAAGGAATATAAAGATAATGGATTTTCTCACTTTTATCTCCTAATATCAAGAGATGTTTGAAAACTGAGATCAGAACACCCCCCCCTCCTCCATTGGTTTGTTTGTTTTTTGAGACAGTATTTCTCTGTAGCTCTGGATATCCTGGAACTCACTCTGTAGATCAGATGGGCCTTTCACTCAGAGATCCACCTGCCTTTGCCTCCTGAGTGCAGGGATTAAAGGCATGCTTGACCACCGCCCAACATTTCCCCCTATTTTTATGAGCATGAACAAATAAACAAAAAAATCAGTTCATTTTGATGAACCAAGCTTCCAGATGACAAGCTAATCACTATCTTAGTGTGTGTGGCCACCCCTCCTTGGCCACATCATCATTTATTTTAGCTTTGTCTGTAGTTATAAAGTACAGTTTTAAAGGCCAGGCATGGTGGTACACACCTTTAATCCCAGCACTTGGGAGACAGAGGCAGGCAGAACTCCATGAATTCTATTGGATCTCTATGAGTTCTAGGTTAACCTTATCTACATAGTGATTTCCAGAACAGCTAGGGCTTTGTAGAAACTTGGTCTTAGAAAAACCCAAAATAAAGCAAAACAAAAACAGCAACAATAAAAAGAACAAGCTTAAGGGCAAAGACTAATGATACAAAAACAGTATAAAGAATCTTTCTCCAGCTTATGGCTACTGCGTATTGGTTATGAAGAAAACATAGAATAAAATATCTGTAGCATTAAAAAAAAAACTATGTACAAACTCTTTAATTTCCATGATACACAGATTCTATTCTCAAGCAGTAAATTCAGAATTTTGGAGGAGTCCATACTTTCATTTATGCAGCCTTAACTGAACTATAAAGTCATTTCTTCCAGTGACTTTAAGGTGGCCTCCCTTTAGCTTTTACTCATTAATGCTTGTTCACATCTCTGCGATAATCTGTCCATTAACAGATCAGTCCTTCAGGCCCAGCCGTGGTGGCTCACAGAGCCAGGCAGATCTCTGTAAGTTCGAGGCCAGCCTAGTCTACAGAGCGAGATCTAGGACAGGCATCAAAACTACACAGAGAAACCCTGTCTCAAAAAAACCAAAACCAAAACAGATCAGTCCTTCCAGTGGTATTTTTCCATACATCTCTGGCCATTCTTCAGGGTCCTCTTCCCTAACTCCTCCCCCCTTTTCACACGGCTTAACAATTTCACTATCCAACTCCATAATTAATATATGGCTGTCAATGTCCCTCTTGAAAGTGAACTCCAGGCCGATCCCTAAACCAATTCACGTTGAGAAGGAAAAATGGATTCTTGCTCAAACTGTGGAGGCAGCAAGCCACTTAAATCGGATGCTAAAAATTGTAATAAAAATAATTTTCGCCGGGCGTTGGTGGCGCACGCCTTTAATCCCAGCACTCGGGAGGAAGAGCCAAGTGAATCTCTGTGAGTTCGAGGCCAGCCTGGACTACCAAGTGAGTTCCAGGAAAGGCACAAAGCTACACAGAGAAACCCTGTCTCGAAAAACCAAAAAA
>CABHPR010108050.1:1758-12207 GCA_902168415.1 Peromyscus melanophrys | reverse complement strand
TGTGTGTCTGTGTGTGTCTGTGTGTGTCTGTGTGTGTCTGTGTGTGTCTGTGTGTGTCTCTGTGTCTGTGTGTGTGTGTCTGTGTGTCTTGTATGTGTGTGTCTGTGTGTGTTTCTGTGTGTCTGTGTGTGTGTCTCTGTGTATGTATGTCTGTGTGTGTGTGTGTCTGTGTATGTGTCTGTGTGTGTGTGTCTGTGTCTGTGTGTCTGTGTGTCTGTGTGTCTGTGTCTGTGTGTCTGGTGTGTATACAGACAATGGCTCTCAGACCAGCCTGTGTGGTGAAAATCTCTATGGCAGACTCACAGTTTGGTCAGTACCACAGTCCTTACCCCTAAACTCATGGGTGAACCTTGTCTGGAGTTTCACCCATGCACAAGGCAAGAATCAGTCTCAAACAGAGACACATGGAAAGTCAGGAGGCTGTGTAGAGGATGGCCGTATACCCTGCCTTCTCCACAGGCTAGTGCCAGCAACTGTACTATCTGAAGAATGATCCAGCAGACACATGAGCTGTAAACTGACAAAAGCCACAGCTCTGGCCAGAAAACTCTAGAGGGAGTCTGTGATCATGTCGGCTGCCATATATGTCCCATTGCCTCCTCTAGGGAAAGCAGACTGCTGGTCAAGCCAAATGGAGAGAGCAGGACGACAGACACAGGTAGAGCCAGTGGTATGTAACTCCAATTCCTAAATGGTCTTAATAAAAAACCCAGAGCCAGATACTGGGGTAAATGCTGAAAGATCAGAGATACAAAGGAGCAAGCCACTGCCACATCTCACCTCGCCAACTCCTCAGCCTGAAAAGGCCTCAGCTGATAGGCCTCTAGACGAATGAGCTTCCTCAGCCAAAAAGGCTTCAGTCGAAGAAGCCTCTAGCTGAAAGGGACGTTTCTGCCAAAAAGCCTTTAGTTCCTGTCTCCTCACGCCTTATATACCTTTCTCTGCCCAGCCATCACTTCCTAGGATTAAAGGCCTGTGTGCTTGCCAGTACTGGGATTAAAGGGGGTGTGTCACCACTGCCTGGCCCTGGTTCTCTCCTAGACTGAGTCCATCTCACGTAGTCCAGGGTGGCTTTGAACTCAGAGATCCAAATGGATCTCTGACTCCTGAGTGCTAGGATTAAAGGTGTGTGCCACCACTGCCTGGCCTCTATGTTTAATCTAGTGGCTCGTTCTGATCTCTGTTCCTCAGGCAAATTTTATTAGGGTCCACAATATATCACCACAGTGGTGTTGGCCACCAGAGCCTGTCTGCAGCCTGGGGGATTTACAGCTTCTTTCTCTAGGCACTGGAAACATAGACAGGGCAGATAGTGGATTCAAGAGCTGCCACACCAGGTCCCTGGAACCAGGATTGGTTTGGAGGGTGCATATGCTGTTCAGAAAAGACATGGACATAACTGGGGTCACAAATTCTCAGCTTGGAGCTGAGGTGTATTAACTGAGCTTTCACACTGGATTTGGAGTCACCTAGGAGACACACTTCTGAGAGCATTTCTAGAGTGACTTAACTGAGAAGGGAAGACCCATCTTGAGTGTGGGTGGCTGAATCCCATGAGCTAGGGTCCCAAAGTGGAAAAAAAAAAAAGGTAAAAGGGAGAAAGCCAGCTGAGCACGGCATTCATCTGCTTCCTGACTATGGATGCAGTGTGACCAGCATCCCCAAGTTCCTGCCACCATGCCTTGCCTACCACAATGACAGACGTAACCCTCAAACAGTGAACCGAAATAAGCTCTTCCTCCCTCCACTGGCTTTTGTCTGGTATTTCATCACAGAGTGAGAAAAGCAACGGATGCAAGAAGTGCATCCTGCAGCTCACCAGCCACCCCAACACCCCCGTCCCAAGGCGAAGCAGGGCCAACACCCCTCCAACACGACCTTTCAAGACTTCACCTCGCAAAATCAATCCAAAGCACACCTGGGCCCACAGGCACCAGCTCCCTGTACAGTTCTCTCAGAGAAAATGAGACTAGTCTTGAGAAGGGAGATGTGCACCCAGGTGTTGCTCTTCTCATCAACTAGAGTCCCAGGAGAAGGAACAGGAAAGGATGGCCATGGGGAAGAACAGACATCTCCATCTTTGGAGATGGGAACACAGCAGGTGAAGTTTATGGCCCATGGGGCTGCCCTACAGGGTGAGCTAGACACATATACATTCATGTGGAGGCCAGAGACCTTCCTTGGGAACCATCCACTTTGTTTTTGAGACAGGGTCTCTCATTGGCCTGGAGCCCACAAATTCAACTAAACTGCCCAGTGAGCCCCAGGGATCCTCTCGTGTCTGCCTTCAAGAGCTTGGAACCCAGCTTTTAATGTGGGTTCTTGTGGCACGACTCTGGTCCTTCTGTGTGTGCTGTAAGTACTTTACAGGTCGAGCCCTCTCCCCAGCTCCAGATGGATGTCTTCCAAAAGTGTCTCTGCCACTGATAGTGACAAGGTGCCCAGGGTTGTGACAGCCACAGGGTGGTCACAATACAATACATTCTGCAGAGTTCTACTCAGGTCACAGGCTTTGAAAAGGACAGAACCTGAGTTTGTGTCTGGGACTGACTTCTGACTAATGTAAGTTATATATGGCATGTCCTCAAATTTGACAATAATCCTAAAACTTCAGTTATCAATAATGAAATATAAAACTGAAAAAAATCTCTATATACTGTTAATGATTTTTTTTAAAAATACAACTTTGGGGGCTAGGGAGACAGCTCAGTCAGTAAAGTCCTTGGGTTGCAAGCATGAGGACCTGAGTTTGATCCTCAGGACTCAAATAAAAAAAAAAAAAGCTGGGCATGATGTAGTAATCCTGGCACAGGAGAGGTGGCGTCTTGGTTAGATGTTTTTCATTTGTTTTTTTGTTTGTTTGTTTTTGCTGTGAAGAGACAGCATGACCACAGCAACTCTTTTGTAACAACATATGCACTACTTCATGTTATATGTACACTATTAACATAGCCTCTTTTTTTTTTTTTTTTTTTTTTTTTTTTTTTTTTTTTTTTAGACCAGGCTGGCCTCAAACTCACAAAGATCCGCCTGCCTCTGCCTCCTGAGTGCTGGGATCAAAGGCGTGCACCACCACCGCCCGGCTGACCACAGCAACTCTTACAAAGGAAAAATTTAATTGAGGTGATGGCTTACAGTTTCAGAGATTCAGTCCATTATCATCATGACAGGGAGCATGGCGGCATGCAGGCAGATGTGGTGCTTGCTACATCTTGACCAGAGGACAGCAGGAAGTCGATGGACAGTCACACTGAGTGAAGCTTGAGAAAAGAGACCTCAAAGCCCACCCCCACAGTGACACACTTCCTCTAACAAGACCACACCTCCCAATAGTGCCACTCCCTTTGGGGGCCATTTTCTTCCAAACCACCACAGGTTGAGACAAGCATATTCCAGGGGCTTATTGGCCAAACACCTTAGCCAAGTAGGAACTTGCCATGTAGCAAGTCCTGGGCTAGCAGAAGACCTCGGGTCCCAGTTTCATATTCGTCACTGTGACAAAATACCCTGACAACAAGTGACATAGCAGAGAAAGGGTTTATTTTAGCTCACAATTCCAGGTTACAGTCTGTCACTACAGGGAAGTCACAGGAACAGGTGTTTGCAACAACTAGTCCCATCATGCCCACAATCAAGAACAGAGAGAAATTAACCCCTTCATACATGCTTGCTTACTTATGCTCAGCTTGCCTTCTCTGCTCTTTCTAAGAATGTTTTAAAATTGTATTTATTCGCGTGTCTGTGTGAATGTGTCTATGTGAGGGTATGTACAGCACCCATAAGCCAGAAGAGGGTGTCAGATCCCTCGGAGCTGGAGTTACATGTGGTGGTATTGTGTTCCCCAAAATATTGTGTACCTTAATAAACTTATCTGGGGTCAGAGACAGAACAGCCACAATATTAAACAGAGGTTAGGCAGTGGTAGCATACGCCTTTAATCCTAGTATTCCAGAGACAGAAATCCCTCTGGATCTCTGTGAGTTCAAGGCCACTTTGGAAATGGCCAGGCATGGTGACCCACGCCTTTAATCCCAGAAAGCGAGCCTTAATCCCAGGGAGTGGTGGTAGAAAGCAGAAAGGTATATAAGGCGTGAGGACCAGAAACTAGAGGCATTTGGCCTGGAGAAGCATGTGGCTGGTTAAGCATTCAGGCTTACAAGCAGCAGTTCAGCTGAGAGCCATTCGGAGATGAGGACTCAGACAGAGGCCTCCAGTCTGAGGAAACAAGACCAGCTGAGGATCCGGCGAGATGAGATAGCTGTGGCTTATTCTGTCTCTCTGACCTTCCAGTGTTCACCCCAATAACTGGCTCAGGTTTGGTTTTATTAATAAGACTTTTAAGATTCATGCTACAGTTATAGGTCACTAATGTGGGTGTTGGGATCCAAACTTTGGTTCCCATGACTGAGCAGCAGGATCTCTTACCCACTGAGCCATCTCTCCAACACCTCTGTTTCTACACTCTTACACAATTCAGGACCCTCTACCTAGGGAATGGTAACTGTCCACAGTGGGCTGAGTCAGTTAACTTAATTAAGAAAAAAAAAGTGTAAGAGCCTAAGGAATGACACCTGAGGTTGTCCTCTGGCCTCTTACACACATGCACACAAGTGCAGATGCACATACATATACACACATTCACATGCACACACACATTCATACACTTATATACACTTACACACATACACACACTTCAGGGAGCTGTGTTCAAAGGCATACTGAATTGTGCAGTAATTCTCAACAGTCTAGTGCAGCTCCACTAGAGAGAAGCAGTCGGTTGCCCCCGATCTGCTCTGGTGAGAGCTGGGAAGAACTTGCAGAGGTGCAATGCACTGGGAGAACTGCACAGCCATGGCCTAGGCATGGGGAGGGCCGATGCCAGCCAAGACTGAGGCTACAGAGCATGCCAGGGACTCATGATGCATGCACAGCTCCCACACCAAGGCACTGCTGAGGTTAACCTCACTGGACAAGGAAGGAGAGTGGGCACCAGGACTGGAAACATAGATGGCCCTAGAAAAGAGGTCAACACAGTGAGATATTCTTATTTTTTTTAAAGTGGGACCACTTCTTGTCTAATATTCTACTTTTATTTAACTAAGTTTACATTCATAACATTGAAACATTAAAATTAAACAATGGGATAACTTTCACAAGAGAAATCAGGGAAATCAGGGAGAGACACCTTGATCCATCATGACTCGTGGATCAAATATGACCAGCTTTAAAGACAATGAGTAACACACCACCCCCACCCCCCAGGAGAGGAAAAAGCAACACAAGGAAGGAGCTAAATTTAGAAAGCCAGGGCAGTGTATGCTGGATTGGAACTAACAGGGTCTCATGACTCTGGAAACAAACAAACACCAGCTTCAGAGAAAGGGTACAAGCAGGAACCAGGAAGCGACCCTGCACAACTTCACACTTGACCTGGGCAGGGATATAAAAGCCTCAGGCTCAGGAGGCTACACATCTGCACACCTTCCTCTCCATCAGACCTACTCTGACCTACTCCATCCTCAACCAAACACCAGAACCATGAGCTGCTGTGGCTGTTCAGGAGGCTGTGGCTCCAGCTGTGGGGGCTGTGGCTCCAGCTGCTGCAAGCCTGTGTGCTGCTGCAAGCCTGTGTGCTGCTGTGTGCCTGCCTGTTCCTGCTCCAGCTGTGGGGGCTGCAAGGGAGGCTGTGGCTCCTGTGGGGGCTGCAAGGGAGGCTGCAGTTCCTGTGGGGGCTGTGGCTCCTGTGGGGGCTGCAAGGGAGGCTGTGGCTCCTGTGGGGGCTGTGGTTCCTGTGGGGGCTGCAAGGGAGGTTGTGGTTCCTGTGGGGGCTGTGGCTCCTGTGGGGGTTGTGGTTCCTGTGGGGGCTGCAAGGGAGGCTGTGGCTCCTGTGGGGGCTGCAAGGGGGGTTGCGGCTCCTGTGGGGGCTGTGGCTCTTGTGGGGGCTGTGGCTCCTGTGGTTGTTGCCAGTCTAGCTGCTGCAAGCCCTGCTGCTGCCAGTCCAGCTGCTGCAAGCCCTGCTGCTGCCAGTCCAGCTGCTGCAAGCCCTGCTGCTGCCAGTCCAGCTGCTGCAAGCCCTGCTGCTGTCAGTCCAGCTGCTGCAAGCCCTGCTGCTGTCAGTCCAGCTGCTGTGGGCCTGTGTGCTGCCAGTGTAAGATCTGAGTGGCTCATCACAGACACCAAAAGACTCCAGCACATCGTGTATCATGTGCAAGTACTCAAAGCTCTATGCCAAAGCCTCACCTCCCAGTTCTAAACTCATTCTCTGAGAAATGAAGGCTACACTGCAGGCCACGGCCGTGGCTTCCCAGATTCTGAAGACCTCCTCTTGCTCGTCACCCTACTCTCAAATTCAGCGATTCATTTGCTTTGGGCAAGATGCCCATCTCCACCTCCTCACATAGCATAGGATTTAACTGAGCCTGTTCAATCCCCGGGTTAGTCACTGGTACCCTCAAATAACTGCCACCCTGCCATCATCCCTGTACCTGGCCTGTGCTATCTGCCAAAAGGAAGCACACTCACAAATGAATGAATGAGTAAATAAATAAATAAATAGATAGATAGATAAATCTTAACTCTCATGCTTAAAATCTATGTTTAAAATGTCTTTTAATAAGTCGTGCATCTGTTTTAAGAAGCCTACACTCACATTCGTGTGTGTGTGTGTGTGTGTGTGTGTGTGTGTGTGTGTGTGTGTGTACGTGTGTGCATGTTTTAAATCTTTATGTGTGCATGTTTGCATGTGATTGCAGGTACATGTACCACAGCAGCAGGTGTGTGGTGGTCAGAGGACAGCCTCAGAGGACAGCCTCGGGCATTGGTCCTTTTTATCTTCTACCTTATTTGACACGGGGTCTCTTGTTTGTGGATGCCAAGCTGGATGGCCCATAAGGTTTTGGGGATTCTCATGTTTCCACCTCACATCTTGCCATAGGAATAACTTGGATCACAGATGCTTGCTACCATATCTGGCTTTGTGTGGGTCTGGAGACTCAAACTTAGATTCTCATCCTTGCAGAGCAAATGCTTTACCCACTGAGCCGTCCCCACCCCCACCCCCCCACCCCCCGCAAGCCTGTGGATGTGGTTTCTTTTCCTAAATGTCTTTCTTTCTATTTTTAATAAAACCCTGACTCTTATTCGTAGTGGCTAGTCCTAAAATTCTTTTCTGCTTTGAAATAAAAAAAATCCTGGGTTTGCCTGAGCCAAGTTCCCTAAAGCATTAAAAGAACTCAACTTGGGCTGCTGGGGTGACCGTACGGAGCTGTGCCTCCGCCGAGCACCACCGACCCCTCAACCCGCCCAACAGCCCTCAGCCCCAGTACAGCACCAGCTAGTGAGACAGAACAGCAGGAAAGAGGCCTCTCTGATCCAACCCAAGTATCTCAGCTAGAAGACAACGTTGCTGACTTTTTCTTTCTCTCGTATTCCACGCTGTTCCCAATTTTTCTTATTTTTAGTCTTTATTTCTTTTCATCTCTTTTCTCTTGCTCTTTCTCATATGGTTTCCTTTTTAAAATCTGGCTGTTTCTTTTTCCATTCCCCATACTTCCCTTTTATCTCATTTCAGTATTTTATTATTGTTTTACCTTTATTAAATTTGTATCTCTCAGTGTATTCTGTATGTACATGCTTACTGTTAACCAAAAAATACCTGTTACTGCAGTTTTTGGTTTTTTGTCATTTTTTGTTTGTTTGTTTGTTTGTTTTGGTTTTTTTCTTTGAGACAAGGTTTCTCTATGTAGCTGTGGCTGTCCTGGAATTCTCTCTGTAGACCGGGCAGTCCTCAAACTCACAGGGATCCACCTGCCTCTGCCTCCCGAGTGCTGCAATCAAAGGCATGTGCCACCACCGCCCATTGCCTTTTACTGTATTCATGCATATGGTTTGATTTGATGGTGTGGCTGTAGCTTGTTTTTTCTCCTGAGTGGTTCTGGGGTTGGGCCCTCAAGAGACTGCTACCAACTAAGAGCACTCTTGTTTAAAAGTGGAAGAGGAACTAGAGAAATGCACTCACATGAGGTCCACAACTGTCTCTAACTATAGTCCCAGGGGATTCAAAGGCCTCATCTGTCCTCAGGCACCAGACACATACATGGTACAGATACATATATGCACTCAAATCACCCATCCACGTTAAAACAAATAATACAATAAAATAAATTTAAGTGGAAAAGGTATCCATCCCTACAGAGGCACAAATCTCAACACAAAAACACAAAATGCAAGGCCACAATGACTCTTCTCAAAGTTCATAACCCTTCAGAAACTGGGTCCAATGATACCAACCAAAGTGGGCAAAATGTCAGGTGTCCTGGCTAGTTTTATGTCAACTTGACACAAGCTAGAGTCATTGTAAAGGAGGGAACTTGAATGAAGAAAATGCCTCCATTAGATCCAGTTGTAGGAAATCTTCTTAATTAGTGATTGATGAGGGAGGGCCCAGCAAGGTGTGGCACTGAGAGTCAAGATAGCATATACCCGATTCCATACCGCCTATATCCTACCCTATGCTGGCACACTCTGGACCTCTACACTGCCAGCAGGAGCGTTGTCCCTTCTAAACTCATCATCTCCTCCCCTTCTTTGGCTCAGAGGCAGCTGCTTCACTCTCCTTGCAGCCCCTCATCTGTGCTGGCACAGGGACCTGCCTCAGGACCTTTGCACTTGCTGTTCCTTTAGACCTCTCCTGCTAGGTCAGCTGTCCTCTCCTCAGATGACCTCTCCCCAGCATGTCATAGCAGGCAGGTCTCATCTGTGTGGTAATTTCCTTCCTGCTAGTCTGCCTTTGGCAGCTCCCCTAGCGAGTTAGCTGCTCAAAAAGGCTGTGAGGGAAACTGAGGACAGGTCTTTCCTGGCAGAGGGGATGGCAAGTGCAAGGGCCCCACCTAGTTGGGGAGACTGACTCACACTACACAGAGCTGCTGGGCCAGAGTCACCAGCAATGCCAAGTGTCTCTAGAGCCTCAGTGCCTTCCCTTAACACTGGATGAGAATTGACCAGTCTTTCCTGGAAATCCTGGGGCAATGGGAGAGGGCAGTGGGGCTGCGCCCTGAGGGGTATATGGTCAGCTGCTGAAGTCAGGTGTGGTATCTGTTGTAATGTTCACTGTGGTGGTCAGCATAGTGGTCACTATAGTGTCAGTTACAGTGTTCACTTTGATAGTAAGTCAGCAGTCCTTGTGGTGGAAGTCAGCCAGAGCGGTTACTGTGCTGGTCCTTAAGGTGGGCAGTTGCAGTGGTCCCTGGGATGGTCAGTCATAGTGGTCACTGTGGTGGGCAGTTTTAGTGTTCATTGTAATGGTCAGCTGTGCTAGTCATTTGGATGGTCAGCTATGATGGCCAAGTGTGCTGGTCGTTGTGATGATCAGCAGTGGTCAAATGTTGTGTTCACCTTGGTAACCAGTTGTAATGATCGGCTACAGTGTGTAATTTCAATGAGAATGACCGCCATGGGCTCATATATTAGAATGCTTGGTCTCCATTTGACAGAACTATTGGGATTAGGAGGTGTGGTCTTGTTAGGGAAGATGTTTCACTGGGGATGGACTTTGAGGTTTCAAAAGCCCACTTCAGGCCCAGTGTCTCTCTTTATCTCTGCCTCAGGCCTGCAGGTCACATGTGAGCTCCCAGCTATAGCCCCAGTGCCACACTTGCCAGCCTCCATGTTCCCTGCCATGACTGTCATAGACCCACCCTCTAAAACTGTAAGCAAGTTCCCAATTAAATGCCTTTTTATCTATAAGTTGCTTTGGTTGTGGTGTTTTATGACAGCAACAGTAAAGTAACAGACAGGTAGATAAATGGATATAATGATGGCAGGTATGGATGGACAGATGGATAGATAGATTGGATAGATGGACAGACAGGTAGATAGGCAGATGGCTAGATGGATGGACAGACAAGACACATAGATAAATGGATATAATGACAGGCAGGTAATGGATGGGCAGATGGAAAGATAGATTCTGGATAGATGGACATACAGGTAGTTAGAGAGATAGATGGATGGACAGACAAGCAGAACAGCCAGTGTTTCTTTTCTGTTTTAGACAGGGTCTCACTATATAGCCCTGAAACTCGCTGTTTAGACAAGACTGGCCTGGAACTCAGAGATCCACCTACCTCAGCCTCCCAAGCGCTGCTGGGGTTAAAGACACACACCACACCAGGTGCCAGTGTTGCTTGAGTACTTTTGAGCTAGTGTTCCTACCACTCGCTTAATTTTAATAGATGATGGCAATGGCGTTCATTTTGCAAACAGGGAAACTGCGACTCAAAGAGAACAAAACTTGACTCCATGTCCCCAAATCAGGAGGTAGTAGAGCCAGGATTAAGTCTAGGGTGACTAATTAGTAATTTAATTAGTCATTTAAGACAATGACTAATAAGGCTTCTTTACCGTCGCACAGGGAGAAGCAAGAACAGGCAGTTTGGAGCCTGTCCTAGT
>CABHPR010108049.1:0-16236 GCA_902168415.1 Peromyscus melanophrys | reverse complement strand
GGGGGGAAGGAGGGTTTATTTTATCTCACAGCCTGTAGTTCATCATCCAGGGAAGTCACGGGCAAGAACTCAAGGCAGGAACCGGGAGGCAGGAACCGGGAGGCAGGAACTGAAGCGGAGGCCATGGAGGAGTGCTGCTCACTGGCTTGCTCCATCTGTCAGCTGCTGCTACCCTTGCTGGTCATCCCATGGTCCTGCCTAGAGGATCTCTCCTGCAACTGGTCTGCACTTTCACCAATAGTCTCTTCTGAGCTCCCTCAGGGACTCTGGTCCTGCCACATGGTGCCAAGCCTCATTCTCTCCGCGACCTCTTCATGCGTTCAAATCCAGTATCAGCTGGAGAACTCTTACACATTACCAAGTTTGACTGGCAGCATGAGGTTCAGCCTTGGGTGCCTCTGGAACACAGCTTCTGTGTGCTGACTCTCCTAGAGGTTTCGCCTCAAGGATGTTAGTATCTTCACAATCACAGCCAGTGCTTCAGCCCCAGCTGACCAGAACCACAGTCTCTTAATTCATAATATCGAAAGGCCCCAGCAGAGGCTTCCGCAGGCCTCCATTGTCTGCATTGCTCTCAGAATTATCTTCTGAGTTCCCACAACTCATTAGCTGTGGGCACTCAATGACTTTTCCAGCCCAAAGTTCCAGTCTTTCCACAATCCTCCCCCAAAAAATACGGTCAGTCCCATCACGGCACTACCCTGTAACCTGGCACCAATCTCTGCCTCACTTGAAGTTTCTATTGCTGGGATAAAACACCATAACCAAAAGCAACTTGGGGAGGAAAGGGTTTATTTCAGCTTATACTTCTCAGGTCACACTCCCAAGATGAGGGAAGCCAGGGCAGGAACTCAAGCAGAAGCCATGAAAGAATGCTGCTTACTGGCTTGCTCCTCCCAGCTTGCTCAGTCTGTTTCCTCATATCACCCAGGACCCCCTGTCCTGGGAGTGTGGCCTCACTGTGGACTGGGCCTACCCACATCAACCGTCAATCAAGAAATGCCCTACAGACTTGCCAACAGGCAATCTGAATGGAAGCATTTTCTTAATTGAGACTCAAACCAGATAAAACTAGCTAGTGTCGAGTTGACAAAGACAACAACCAAAACCCCAAACTCAGACTGTCTGGCTTGGCAGCAAACACCTTTACCTGTTAAGCCATCCCACTGGCCTGAAATAACGTTATTTTAAAACTTCACATTTGACCTTTGTATATGAAAACAGACTTTAAGCTGGGTGGTGGCGGTGGCACACGCCTTTAATTCCAGCATTCAGGAGGCTGAGGCAGGGGGCCTGAAATATGGCATCCTGCTTCAGACTCCTCAAGGTTGGGTTATAGGTATGAGTCTGCCTAGCTTGCCTTTGCTTTTATGATATTTTTGGTTTCTGCCTTTGTCAGTCTTGTATGATAAGGGGTGGTACCAAGCAGAGTTCTAGACTTGGGGTTCAGTGTGCGTGCGTGCGTGCGCGCGCGCAGGCGTGTGTGTGTGTGTGTGTGTGTGTGTGTGTGTGTGTGTGTTTGTGGAAGCCAGAGGTCACCTTTGGCTTCTTCTTCAATCGCTCTCACCTTATATTCTGAGGCACTGAACATGGAACTCATTGATCTAGCTAGACTGGCTGGCTGGTGGGCTCCAGGGATCCTCCTGTCTTGGCACCCCAGCGCTGGGCTTACGCATTGCTTCACTCAGCTTTTACATGGGTGGGGCATTCAAACCAAGTCCCCATGCTTGAGCAGCTGCCTGCCACCCCTCCATGCCACTGTTTAAAGTGGACAGCACAACGCTGCTCTAGAGCGGCAGTGCCAAGCAATGGAGCTCTAGCCCTCCTCCATCTTGCTTGGGTGGAAGTTCTAGATCGTCCAGACAACAATGCCCCAGCTCTCCTTTCCAGGCTGCTCCCTGTCTCAGAGATGGAGTGGAGCCAGGCAGCATTTGCCTTTCTGTAACTAGTTTCTTTCACTTCTTAGTGTGATGTCCTCAAGTTTCATTCACATTGCAACACACGACAGGAGTTCCTTCCTTTTTAAAGGCTGAGTAATATTCCATTGTATGCTTAGGACATATTTTGTCTGTGAATAGACTAAGATTGCTTAAGTGCATGTTGTTTATTGTAAACATTGGGGCAGTAAGCAGGAGTGTGAAAACACGCTACTGAAATGTCACTTTCAATTATTTTGGGTATATACCTGCTATTTCTAGTTTTAATTAATTTTTTTCATCGTTGTACAACCCCACCAAACGTGCAAAAGTGTTGTGATTTCTCCACATCTTCACCAACGCTTGTCATTTTATTTTCTTTTGAGACAGTGGTCATTGTGTCTGGTGTAAGACAATGCCTTATTGGGGCTTTGAGGTTCACTTCCTGGTGATCAGTGATATTGAGTTGCCCTCCACATGCTTGCTGGCCATTGTAAACTCCTCTGGAGAAACGGCCCTCGTCCATTTTAACAGAGTTGTTGGGGATGCTGGTACTGAGTTGCATCACTCTTTTTTATATTTGGGGTCCTAAGTCCTTGCCTGATGTCTGACTTTTGGGGAGCATTCCTCTCTAGCTGCTTGAGGTTTGTCTATGTTTGCTCTGGTGACCTGTGTTCCATCCTGGGACATTTGTAGTTTTAGGTTTCCAACCATCTTGAGGTCTTTCCTGTATGTGGTAAGACAGAGACCAACTTCATCGACACCTGTGGATGTGCCACTTTCCCGGTCATCGCTTTTATTTTCGTGTTTGTTCGTCCCAGGCTGGCCTCAAACTTCCTATGCGTAGCCTAGGATGACTCGCAGCTCCCCATGCTCCTGTCTCTACCTCCAAAATGCTGTGATTACATTCATGTGCGCAGATTCTTGAGGTCCTGTCCTTGCACCCCTGTGGTTTTGTGACCCCATAGAAGGTCATTTGATCATCTCATGTAGGCTTGTTTGGGGGCTCTCTGCTCTTTGCTATTGCACTCTATGTCTGTATTTATCCCAGCACCAATTATAATTGTGATTTAAAATTTTTAAGAGATTTATTTATTTATTTATTTATTTATTTATTTATTTATTTATTTATTTGGTTTTTCGAGACAGGGTTTCTCTGTGTAGCTTTGCGCCTTTCCTGGAACTTGCTTTGGAGACCAGGCTGGCCTCAAACTCACGGAGATCCACCTACCTCTGCCTCGAGATTTATTTATTTTTATTTTATGTGTATGGGTGTTTTGCCTGCCTGTGTAGAGGTGCATGTGAGTGCAGTGCCCATAGAGTGCAGAAGAGGGCAGAGGATCCCATGTGACTAGAGTTACAGATGGTTGTGAAGTGCCATTGGGTGCTGGGAACTGAACCCAGGTCCTGTGGAAGAGCAGTCAGTACTCTTAACCTCTGAGCCATCTCTCCAGCCTATTGATCACTGTAATTTTAAAATAAGTTTTTAAACCAAGAAAGTCTCCAACTTTGCTTTCCCATCTGTGGGTTGCTTTGACTACTCAAGACCCTTCAAGATTCCATATGAATTCTAGGGTGGATTTTTCTGTTTCTACAAAAAGAACTATTAGTGTTTTGGTAGAATTTGTTTAACTTTATAGTTATTCTCAGTAATATTGACATCCTAACTATATTGCCTTTCATCCCATGAAAGGATATCTTTTTATTTATTTGTGTCTTTCTTAATTTCTTTCAATAATGTGTTACATTTCTCCAAGTAAAGTGTTTTATTGTTTTTGATGCTATTATACATGGAATTGTTTTACTAATTTCTTTAATTTTTTAAATTATTTTTAATTATGTATAGGCCTGTGTCTGCATGTGGAGATGTACATGTGAGTGCAGATGCCTGAGGGGGCCAGAGGCATTGGATCCCCTGGAGCTGGAGTTACAGGTGGTTGTGGGCCACCTGATTTGGGTGCTGGGAATGTAGGATCCTCTGGGAAATGTTCTTAGCCACTGAGCCATCTCTCCAGCCCCTTAATTTCCCTTTTGATTATTGTTTGTGTATTGAAAAATGCAACTAATATTTGTGTCTTGATTTTGTATTCTTCAACCTTGCTGGATTCCTGTATTTAATGTAATGTTTTCAATGTGGAATCCCTAGTATTTTCTGTGTACAAGGTCATGTTATCTGCAAACGGAGATATGTGTACCTCTTTCTTCTTAAATGCTCTTGATTTCTCTTTCCTTCTTCATTGCTCTGGCTAAGACTTCCAGCTGAACAGAAGTGACAGTAGTGAGCATTCCCTTGCTTCTGATGTCAGAGTAAGTTCGGATTTTGTTTGTTTTACTGTGGACTTTCATAGATGCCTGTATCATGTTAAGATGATTTTTATTTGTTTGTGGCATGTCTTGGACTTTTCTAGGTACTCAGTCTTTATACCGTTGCAGGCACTTAGTTTTCTTTCTTTCTTTCTTTCTTTTTTTTGTTTTGGTTTTTTGTTTGTTTGTTTGTTTGTTTGTTTGTTTTTCCAGACAGTGTTTCTCTGGGTAGTCTGTCCTGGAACTCTCTCTGTAGACCAGGATAGCCTCAAACTCATAGAGTTCTACCCGCCTCTGCCTCCTGAGTGCTAGGATTAAAGTTGTGTGCCACCACCACCTGGCAAGCACTTGGTTTTCTAATCTTCATGAGGTTTTTGTTGTTACTGCCTTGCTGTGTTAGATAGGACCATTATCATAATAGATATCCATGGGTCTTTCCCTGTCCTTAGGATGTACATGTTTAATATTTGATTTGGACGTGTTGGCACAACTCTGTAATCTCAGCACTCAAGAGGCTGAGGCAGGAGGATAAGGAGCTTATGTCCCTCTTAGGAACATAGCAAGATTCTGACTCAACAAAACAAAAAGAAAATATGCTAACTTGGCCATTAAGGACACTGAGAGCAGTGCATACTGTTTCTGTGTGTGTCCTTATCAGAGTAAAGAATAGTCCCCTGTTCCTGAGATCAGGGGATTTTATTTTTGACAAGCTTTCAAAATCATGAATGGATATCTCAATTCATTAAATATATTTTCTGAACCTAATGAACAGTCAGACAAAATTTTACTTTCTTCTGCAAATGGAATAAAATAGATGGACAAACCTACCTTCCATATTGACATAAAGGACGTGAAAAAGTATGAACTAATTTTGAATCATTATATCTGAACGTTAGCATTTTGTTTAGAATTTGTACATTTTACTTGTGAAATTTTACTTCCTTTTAACCTCAGTTGTTGACGTCATGGTTGGTTTACATTCCAGTGTTGAATTTATTTAAGAAGTACTGATGTGTTTGGGGTTAAGTCTGTAAAAACAACTGTCTTGTTATTTTTCTCTTCTTGTTTTTTGGGTCCAATCTGTTCTTGTTCCCTTTCTTCTTCTTTTTAGATGTTCCACTCTTGAACATGGTTGTTGCTCTCAGAGAGGCAGGGTGGTGTGTGCCTGCAGTCCCAGCTGCACAGGAGTTGATGTAAAAGGATCACTTGAGCTCAGGAGTTCTGGGCTATCCCGAGCTACATACCAAGCCCTCCTGTCTTTGAAAAACACCACTCTATGTTTTCTATTATCTTGTTTGTTACACTCCTTTATATAAGTTTGGTGCTTATCTGAGAGCCCACAAAAGGATATTTTTGCTAGGTATAAGTTTTTGCTAGATACAAATACACACACACACACACACACACACACACACACACACACACACACACACACGTGTGTGTGTGTGTATGTATATAATTTAAAATTATATGTTTACATTTATATTTTTCAGCCTTTAAGGGTTTTTTTTCTATTGTTTCCTGTCTTCTGTTACTTCTGTGGAAGTCAGCTGTCAGTCACATATGTCCTCTTTGAAGATAAATGATTCTCTCTCTGCAGTACTTTCAGTATATCTTTGTCTTTAATTTAACTTTATTATTATTATTATCATTATTATTGTTTGTTTTTTGAGACATAGTTCCTCTGTGTAGCCCTGGCTATCTTGGAACTTGTGCTGAAGACCAGGATGGCCTCGAACTCAGAGATCTGCCTGCCTCTGCCTCCAGATTAAAGGTGTGCATCAACACTGCCCATCTTTGTCTTTAATTTTAAATATAGATTTTCTAGGGCTGAGGGTGTAGCCCAGTGAGCAGAGTGCTTGCTTAGTAGGCATGAAGCACTAGGTTTGATCCCAGCCCAGTATACACCAGTGCGATAGTGCACAGTGGTAATCCTAGCCCTTGGGAGGTCCACCTTTTGACAGATCAAAAGTTTAGGATTTTCCACAGTTACATAACTACAGGATCTTAAGGCCGGCCTGGGCTACATGTACTCGGTCTGAAAAGAGAAAATGGAAGAGGAGGAAGAGAGGAAGCATTTCTGTGATGTTCCCAGATGGAGTTTTCTTTGAATTTGTCTTCTTTTTGAATCAATAGCTAAGTGTCTTTTGTGAGTGTGGAAAAATCTTTAGCCAGGAGCTCTGTTATTCCCTCTAGCTTAGTCTCTTTCTTCTCTTTATTGACTGCTGAGTTCATTGCCTTTCTAATACCGTGAAGAGACATCTGACAAGAAAATTTAATGGGGGAAGGTTTATTTGGACTCACAGGTTCGGAGGTATCAGTCTATCATGATGGGGAGGGTACCAAGGAACAGAGTAGTTCATGGCATTGTGGCCATGAAAAGGGACAGACAGGGAACACAGGAAGGGGGCCAGGGCAAGACAGACCCCCTAAGACAACCCCAGTCACTGACTTCCTCCACCCCACCTCTTACTTCATATTATGTTGCAACAATGCTTCATATCATAAACCCATCAGGGGCTGATCCCTCAGGAGCTCAGAACCTCGGGATCGCGTCTCCTCCGGAAATGCCTGGCAGCGCCTCCAAAGGTGCACTTTCTCTGGTGCCTATTAATCTGATCAGGTTGACAGTTAAGGTCATCCTTGGCTACGTAGCAAGTTCTGTTTCAAAAACTAACCAAGTAAAGGTCCTCAGTAAAAGGGATAAATTAATGCCACGACAGTAATTCTACTTGTGAAAGGTGTGTGTTGCTTTAAAATGAAGGTGGGATCAATACCATAAAGGGATCAGTAAGAATTCCACACTTAATGTCGGAGTGTTGAGTATGAGAATCTGCGCTCCCGGTTCTTGGACAGTGAGTGTGCATGGGTGGCCAGTCTTCCTTGGGATGCTGCAAGTGTGTCTTTTGCTATCTTCTGTGTGTTGAAACGTTTCTTCCTCCATCTGCTTTCAGCTGAGCAACCTTCAGCTCACAAATCCTCTTCTGATGTTTCTAATCTGTTGTCAAATCCATTTCTTACACGCTTATAAATCTGAGGAGTTTCGAGATTTCCTTTCTAAATACAACAAGTAGAATTCTCCCTCCCCCCTCTCTCCCCCTCCTGCTCCTTCTCGCTCTCCCTTTCCTCCCCTCCTATCATCAGGGTCTTCACACTTCAAGACCACTCTGTAGAACAGAGCTACACCCTCCCACCAAGAACTCTTTTTTATTTTTCTGAGAAAGGGTCTCACTGTGTAACCTTGGCTGGCCTCAAACTCACAGAGATCCACCTGCCTCTATCTTCCTGTTGCTGAGATTAAAGGCGGTGCCACCAAGCCATACCCCAAAAACTCCCCCCCCCCAGACAGGGTTTCTCTGTGAAGCTTTGGAGCCTCTCCTGGAACTCGCTTTGTATACCAGGCTGGCCTTGAACTCACAGAGATCTGCCTGCCTCTGCCTCCTGAGTACTGGAATCAAAGGCGTGCACCACCACCACCCGGCTCCCAGGAACTCCTAATCAGGGCAACTGTAGTGATTAAGTAAAAGCAGTGCCAGACTCTGAATTACTATGCTGTTCTGGTGCCCTGTGCTCTGGCTTACTGGTCATAAGCTCTGTGCACAGCTCACCTTATCATTTTGACGGAACCCTGAGCGCCATGGATGAAGATGTGGAGCCTTTGGATGAAGCTGAGGCTTTCCTTGGGACAGCTGACTGAGCTATTCCAGATTCCTGCTTCTCAGTCTTTGCTGGGTGACTGAGCACTGACCAGCCCTGGCCCCAATTCTTCCCTCAGCTTGGTAAAACTGCTGCAAACTGCTGTGGCCTCTCAGCCCATCTCTAGGTGCTTTGTGGCAGATTTCTGGCTGCTCATCTTCAGTGATTTACCATGTCACTGGAGAGGGAAGTGTAGGGCCTCGGGGCGCGTTCCTTCTGTCACTTTCCATCTCGCCTGGCTGCCCCACTTCATCTCAGGCTTGCCAGTGGCTCTCTGTGGGGGGGCACCAGCCTGATACCAGCCCCTCCAGCACCCCACAGTGGAAGTCCTTTCATGCACACAGTATTTTACACAACTAATGTTTGCTTGCACTTATATTGTTTGCCCTTAAATTGCTGTGAGATAGTTTAGACATAGGAAAAGGTCACACAGTGTTGCTGGGCTTTCCCAAACCGTGGGGACCCTAGAAACACCTCCCCAGCTTCTTCTTTCTGTACATTATTCAAAATGCAGTGTTTCAGGCTGGGCACAGTGGCATGCACCTTCGTTCCCACCCAGGAGGCCAACACAAGCAGAACTCTGCATGTTTGAGCCCAGCCAGGTCTACATAGTTAGTTATAGTCCCACCAGGACTGTGTAGTGAAAGCCTGTCTCAAAAAAAGAAAAAAAAGTATGCTTGTCTTCCCTCCCAGTTCCTTTCCATCCACTTAAACAGTTCATAGAATTGTTCCACGTAGCTCCAAGAACGACAGAGGTGGCATCATCCTTCACGTTCTTCTTTTCCCGTACATATTCCATCTTGGTGGTCACCTGCTTTGCTGTGGGTGTGGGCCATGGGAAGGGATTCATTCCCGTGTTTGGCCGACAAAGCCCCACTTGTTTTCTCCATACTCTGCTAATGAGGACTTAGGTTGTTTCTAGTTCCTCACGATTAAACCTGGCGAGGCTTCTGATAGCTTCTCGGATGCTGGTGAACATGGGCATGGCGTGGCTGGCGCTTAGGGAAGCCGCCGTCTGTGTTCATTTGGTCACCAAAAAAAAAATATTTTCCAGACTGGTGGTATTGTCACCTTTCCCTGGACGTGAATGGCAATCCCTGTGTGTCAGACTCTGAGTCGGGCCATATGAGCTTTAGCTCCTGGCCGATCTGATAAAGTGTCCGCGGTAAACCCTTGTGGTTTTATTTGCATTTCTCTGCTTGCTGGGAGATTAGGCTCTTGTGTTCTCTGTGGCCCTCCCTTCAGTCTCATTTGCTACCCCAACCTTCTCTACTTCCCTCTGAGTTCCTGAAATGTGGTTAGTTATTAGTTTGCATCATCCAACCCCAGTGCTGGGGCCCGGTAGATAAACACTTTGATAGGTCTCCCATGCAATATGCAATCACGACCAACTTCAGCAAAGGCCCTTGACCTCCACTGATAGCAGAGAACACAGAATCCGAGAAGCTAGGTACCTGCCCAAGGACACATAGCCCGGATGAAGCAGATTTCAGGTCCCCTGCAGAAGCTCTTGGACACCTCCTGACTTTCTTGTGAGCCTCATGTGCATCCCAGGAGAGGAGTCAGGACAAAGAGGCCAGAGGGATGAGAAGACTTCTTGGGTGCGGAGACTGTGAGGAGAGAGTCATGGGGACACCTTCAGCACTAAGATCCCTGTTCCCTTGGTGCAGCAGCTACATGGCATGTCCTCAGACCACGGAGCAGGGATGTAAAGGAGCCCTCAAAGCAGAGAGCCAGCACCTCCATTTGGTGCTAGCTATTCTTCAACATTTCTGACACCCTGCCCCTCACTTTTGAAGAAAAACAGAGGTGCTCCCCAGCTCCTGGAGTATTGGGGAGGTGACGTGGCTGGGTTGTGCTTTCCTTCTGTCAGCTGTTACCTCTCACAGTGGTGGGCTAGTTTTCCAGAGAGCTGGTTGTGGCTTGTTTAAGAAAGTTTTATGTAGGCCCATGAGATGGCTTAGCGGGTAAAGGTGCTTAGCTGGATGACCCGAGTTCAATACCTGGGACCCACGTAATGGAGGGAATCCACTCTTTCAGGTTGTCCTCTGACTTCCATATGTATGCTTTGGCATGCTCACGGGCATGTACGTGTGTGTGCGCACACACACACACACACAAACACACACACACACAAACACACACACAACTAATGTAATTAAAACAGAAACATGTAACATATACCCTGAGCCTGCGACTGGCTGTTGCACGTGTTTCACAAGCGCCAGGTTAATTTCCCAAGGGTTCTGAGAGCATGGGACCTCTAATCATAGGCACTTACAGATGAGGGCCTGGGGCTTAGAACAGTCAAGTCACCTGCATGAGATCACACAGCCTGGGGTTGAGCTGAGTCTGTGTCCGCTCCACAGTGCACTTACCCAGCATGCTGCCCACTGCCTCTTGGCTTCATCCTGGTTAACTGTCAGTGGTAATAACGTACTATTTTCTTTCGACACAAGCTTATTGGAGTAAAACAGTGACCAGCAAGGTAAAGATAGGAAGTATAGAACAGTGTCATGGAAAGGTGATGAGTGAATGACAGAAGTCCTAGAACATTCCAGCCCAACTGGATAGAGCAAACGGGCCACAAAAGCGTCATGTTAAGGAAAGGAAGTGCTGTGGTTCAGGGAGAAGACTTAGCTGATGCAGCGGCAGCGAGGCAGTGGGGCAGGGGTACTTGAGAGAGGGTATTTGTGCTGGTCAGTGTCTGTCAACTTGACACAAGCTGGAGTCATTTGGGAAGAAGGAACCTCAATTTGAAGAATGCCTCCATCACACTGGCCTGTAGGCAGCCTGTGGGGCATTTATTGGTTGGCGATGTGGGAGGGCTCAGCCCACTATGGGTAGTGCTATCCCTAGGTCCTAGGGCTGAGGAAGCCCTAGGGGAGCAAGCCAGTGAGCAGCACCCCTCCGTGGCATCTGCATCAGCTCCTGCCTCCAGGTGCCTGCCCTGACTTCTCTCAGTGCTGGAGTGTGACCTGAGAGCTGTAAAAAGAAATAAATCCTTTATTCCCTAGTTGCCCTCAGCCATAGTGTTCATCACAGCAACAGAGGGCAGAGGAGAACAATGGGCCATTCAGACAGCTGCTGGGGCTCAGCATGAATCGGTGTTCACACCTGACAGCTGGCTGCTCTCAGCTGTGAGGTTCAGGGGTAAAGAATGTGCCCATTTCAGAGACGGCAACTGAGGCCAATGGACAGAAGGGTCAGAGATCAGCTGGCTGCCAATGCTGGGCCCCTCCTCCACTCTGCAATGCCAGGCCTCTTTGGAAAAAGCAACAGAATTATAACTGACAGTGTTGGAGGATAGGGGTGTTTGGACTCATGTAAATGGAAGGTTCAGATATGGATGGACGTCAGCTACAACCTGATCATGTTCTTAATGTAGCCCTCCTGTTGTGGCTTGAATCTGAAGTGTCTCCAACAGGCTCATGTGTTTAAATACTTGTTCTATGTTGCGGGGGATGGAGCCTGGCTGGATAAAGGAAGTCTGTCGCTGGAGATGGGCCTTTGAAGGTGATACCCAACCTGGTTCCTGCCTTGCTCCCAGTTTCCTGGGCCACCATGATGGGAGCTCCCTTTGCCTCACACTCCTGTCTGAGCTTCTCCACCACACCTTCTTGTTGGGACATGCTGAAGCCCTGAAACTGTAAACCAGGTATATCTCTAAGAGACACCGAGGTGGCTGCAGGTTTCTGGTAGGTGCCCAGAAAAGCATCAGAGCCAGAGTTCTAGAGAGAAGGCCAGGCTGGCTGCCATGGGCTTCCCTGAGCTTGTGTCTTGCCCTATCTAGTCACGGTGGCAGGACGAATGGGCAAGTGGGTGGTTGGCTTGGCTTGGCTTGCTCTGTGGACCATGCCTAGGGGCTGCAGTTTAGGAAGCATGTCGGCCACCAATGAGAAGGGCCGCCAGTCCAGGCAGGCAGAGCAGCTGCTGTCTGCCGGTGGCTTGTGCAGAGCTGTGGTATGAAGAGGGGGAGAAGAGGCTCTTGACAAAGGGCAGAGGCTTTCTACTTTCCCTGTGGCTGAGATGTGACACAGAGTTCTCCTGTGCTGGGGCTGGCGTCATAGATTTGACACTGTAGAGCAGAGCATGCTTGGAGCCACCCTCCTGGGGTCAGAGGTCACCTCTTCAGACTGTAATATCAGCATGGCTTTGTCTGGTCTGATGCTGGAACAAAACACCCGAGACTGGGAAGTGAGAAGTTTGTTCAGCGGAGAGTCTGGTGTCTGGGAAGCTCAAGGGAACGTGCACCATCACAGCATGGTGCAGGACTGTACGGGGGAGGCACAGTTGTTGTGTCAGCATGGATCTCTTTTCCTTTCTTTCCTCCCTGCCCATCCTCCCTCAACTTTCTTTTTCAATGCTGGGGGCAGACTCCCATATGTTTAGGCAAATGCTGAACACTGAATTCCATTCCAGTCCATGCTCTGTTTAAAACTCACTAATGCCATGATGGGCCCCACCCTCATGACCTCAGTTAGTCCCAATTTCCTCCATCCTATTAAAATGTGATTTGGGTGTTAGGTCCTAACACACAGAGTTTGTGGGGACACACAGTCAAACCATACCACAGGACTTGTGAGGGCGGGGGCCACGCAAACTCAGTGTTACTCAAAGCAACAAGTTGAACTGACACTTTCCAGAATCTTTTATTCTGATACTGATGTTAGCGCAATGACGATGATTACAACAGTTAGAAGGCTGAAGGCTGAAACAGGAAGTTTGCAGGATCAAGACCAGCCTTGGTTACATAGCTAAGACTCTGTCTCGAGAGGGAAGGGAACGAAAGGAGGGGGAATATACTCTTGTGGAAAAAGTGTGGGACCACGAGTGGTAATTTTTAGACTGGGAGTGGAGTCAAATGTTTAAGGCCATTTATAGAAAAACACCGAATAAGTAATTTTGAGAGTGAGGCATTTGGGAGGTCCCTTGGGCACACTGTTCTTCTTGGGGTTCTGTTCTAGAAGCTTCTAGACTCTGCTCTATCTCAGTCAGCTCTGTGGTGTGTCGGAGCCTATACTCGGTTTTCTCTGCACATCACCTGGCTGAATTGTTACAAAGCTCTGGACGGGCCTTCACTGCTTCATTTTATGAGGCTCAGAGACAGCAAGAGGCTGGCCTAGCGCTCACAGCTGGCCATCTGAACCTTGGTCCTTTACTCTTGTTTCTTTGATGATGGTCAGGAAGGCCAGTCAGTGCTGCTGGATCTAAGGGAACCCCAGATGAAGCATTGTCTTATTGTGGGGTCAGGGATGGTGTCTGGGAAAAGCCATAGGTCTGACCTGATCAGTGCATGGGCCATCTTCCCTCAAGGACCTGGTCCCAGCTCCATGTTGGAGGCACTGGCTTACATGGGGCTCTTGAGCCCGAGCAAGTGGTCCTCCTGGGCTAGCAGTTCCACAGACAAAGGGCAGGGGCCTGGTGTTGGCCAGCTATGGTTTTCTGCCCACAGTATCATCACTTCCTTGGTTCTACAAGGGCCTTTGTCCATCTCAGTCAATCAGGGGATCCGGACAGCTTTGTTTGGTGGCCTGGCTTTCCCAGTGTGCCCCCGTAGGCTAGCTGGGCCTCCTATTGGAATAAGAAGTCCCGCTGTGGGCTAACCTTATCTTTAGTATTCAACAGGGGAGTGTGTTGTGAGCTTTGGACTGGTTCTTTGATGTGGCAGGGACAGACCCTAGGTGGGGGGGTTGCTCAGTAGTGCATGGCCAGAGCTGGCTCACTTCACATTCCACACACTTCTCTTGCAGGTCTGGGACACAGCATGCCACAGGGCCTGGCTGCTCCCTTGCTCCTGCTGATCCTCCAGGGAGGTAAGTCTCAACCAATGGCTGCAGGGGCGATGGGCCCATGTGATGGGCTCCCGCCAAACTGAGCAGGGGCCACATGGTGTTGTAGGACGTGGCTGCAGGCCACTGACCCACAATCTACAGTCTCTGTCTACTTGACACCAAAGCTGAATGCTTTGATTGATTAGAACTCAGGGAACCAAAGAGCTCAGTAAACAGAAAGGCTCTCCACCCTCATGGGAAGGAAGTCCTGCCCTTGGTCTAACCTCCATTCCTCTTTGTGTAAGACTCTCACTAGGGTCATGAACCTTCAGTAGGCTGGAGGAAAAGGAGGTGGAGAGAGAGGAGCCAGAACTTTGTTAGCAGTCCCGAGGGAAGGCATCAGAGCTGCAGGTCAAGAGCGCTGTTGAGGGCATTCTCCCTATCAAGAGCCAGGAGATGAGAGGCTGTGCAGGCCACCCAGGGTAAGGGGAACTTGACCTTCTGCAGACTCAGCAACATTTGCTCTGGTTTTTACCGAAATATCCAGTACTTTAAATAGCTCCCACAGGAACAGGCCCGGCTTTTGATTTCCCTTTCTAATGGTGACACCCTGCCTGCTCTGGAAACCCCTATAGTGCTTGCACTGGGGACAGGGGGTAAGAGTGGGGGTGGGGTAACAGACCCCTGTCACACACTGGGGCCAGAATGTCACCTCTGGCTCCTCCTGTGGAGCCTGGCTATGTTGCCATCAGTGGAGGATAGAGAGGTTCAGGGAGAATGCAGACCCTGTGGCCACCCTGGGGGTGGCTGGCTGCCTGACTTAGGTCTGACTCAGTCCCATGGTACTAAGACAAAATGTAAGGAGCAGATACATGGGCAGGGCAATGGCTTCTGTGAAGCACTTGCCATTCTAGCATCAGGACCCACAGAAGGGACTGGGTGCAGCTGAGCCTATCTATTATCCCAGCATTGGGGAGATGGAGGCAGATCCCAGGGGAATGCTGGCCAGGCTGCTTAGCCCAACTAGTGAGCTCCAGGCTGGATGGGAGAGTCTGTCTCAAAAAACAAAACAAAACAAAACAAACAAAAACAAAAAACCAAGGTTGAGAAAGCCTGAGGAAGACCTCTGCCTTCAACTCCCATGTGCACATGCATGTTCACAAACCTACAGACATGGACAAATATGTGTCTTTCACAGTCCCAGGGTCAGGCGCTCAAGGCCATGGTGCAGCGGGCTCTGGCTGATGAAGTCCAGCATCTACTTCAAGTGTGGTGCTGGGCCTCCTGTTTTTATGGCAGGAGGCAGGATGGGGGCAGAAGGGAGTTTGGCTCCTCCAGCCCCCCATAACACCACTAGACCCCCTTAGGAGCTTGGCCTGGGGACTCCACTACCCTTGGAGACTCCACCTCCTCACACACGCTGTGGCCTGAGCGTTTGAGGGGGACACATACATCCTAATTTTAGCAGGGCCCTAGGCACCTGCTGTGCTGCTGTTCGTTCATTCATTCATTCATTCATTCATTCACTTTTGTTTTTTCCAGGCAAGGTTTCCCTATGTAGTCATAATCCCCCTGCCTCAGCTTGCTGCTGTGTCAAATGGCTGCTCTATGTGGCAGTGTATGCGATTCAGGCTTGACCTCACTCGAATGTGGGTGTGGAAGCTGGGGATCTGTGTAGCCAGCTTAGGGATAGCAGGGAGGCAATTTTAATCCTGGGGCTGTGGTCACCTAGTGAGGTGCAGCTGCATTCTGCACACTGTAGTAACCTCTGTGGGATGTCTGGCTGGCTGCCATCCAGTTGTGGGGTGCTGCCTGGCTTGTTCAGTCACTCTGGCCTTGGCAGCCTCCTCTCAGCAGTCCATGGGTTCTGTTCTTTCTGCCCCAGTGGCTTGTCCCATCCCAAGCTAGGGCTATAGCTCAGGGGTAGTAAGTATTTGTCTAGAGTGCGCAAAGTCCTGGGTTCAAGTCCTGGCACTATGTAGCATGAGTCTTAGAGAGTCTTATTAATAAAATCAAACCCGAGGCCAGTTATTGGGGCGAACACTGGAAGGTCAGAGAACTAGAACAAGCCACAGCTACCTCACCTCGCTGGATCCTCAGCTGGTCTTGTTTCCTCAGACTGGAGGCCTCTGAGTCCTCATCCAGAATGGGTCTCAGCTGAACTGCTGCTTGAAAGCTTAACCAGGTCAAATGCTTCTCCAGGCCAAATGCCTCTCCAGGGCAAATGCCTCTAGTTTCTGGTCCTCACGCTTTATATACCTTTCTGCTTTCTACCACCACTCCCTGGGATTAAAGGCTTGCTTTCTGGGATTAAAGGCGTGGGTCACCATGTTTGGGTGTATCCTTGAACACATGAATTTCTGCCTCTGGAATGCTAGGAGTAAAGGCGTATGCTACCACTGCCTATCCTCTATGTTTAATATTGTGGCTGTTCTGTCTCTGACCCCAGATAAGTTTATTAAGGTACACAATATTTTGGGGAACACAATACCACCACAGCACTATATTCTGTTTCCTTCTTCCCTTCTCATCTCTTCTCATCCCTT
>CABHPR010108048.1:12500-19628 GCA_902168415.1 Peromyscus melanophrys | reverse complement strand
CACACACACACACACACACACACACACACACACACACACACACACACGGGGTAGGGGGAGAAATAAATATGAAATATAACAAAACAAAAAATCATTGCAGTTACTAAGTGCCAGTAACCAAGTTTCTGGATTGGGGGAAAAGAATCATAAGCCACCCACATTTCTGTATTAGTAAGCACAAATAATTAGTAAATAAAATTCAAAGTAGCAACGGAGTGTGCCCCAAGCCTTTAACACTTAGGAATATAATGACAGATGTGCTAACACAGTCCACAGAAAGTATAAACCACATTTAAAGAATTTAGCGACTGCAATAAATGGTAAGGAACAGTATGTCTATGGGTTGAATGTCTTGTTATTAAAACTCAACAGCATAGATAGGTGTGGTACTGCATACCTCAGAGGCAGGTGGATCTCCGAGAACTCAAGGCTAGCTGTTTCTACAAATGAGTTCCAGGCTACCAAGGTTACAAAGTGAATTCCTGTCTTAAAAACAAACAACAACAAAACAAAACCACCTTCTTAGCAGCATTTCCTCCCAGAAGTATGATAATGTCATTCAAAATCATGCTATGTTAATTTGTTTTGAAAAGGGGCAACCTGATACTAAAATGAGTATAGCTATGAAGTCTAGGCTATCTAAACAGTCTTCAAGGAAAACCACTAGATCAGAAGACACACTACCGCATAGGGGTTTCAGTATTCAAAGCAAGATAAAGAAACTGCAGTAGGAAAGGACATCGAGTCTGGGAACAAGCATGACAAGCACGTCTTTTGATGGTACCGGGATCAGCAAATCACTGCAGAAAAGATAATCCATTTCACTGAGACAAGGAAAGATTAGGCCTTGACTCCTACATAGGAAATAACACCTATGATATTATGGATATTTGTGGAATTAGGGTAAAGATTGCTTTATGTTTAAAAATATTACGTGTGTGTGTGTTTGAGAGAGAGACAGACAGACAGACAGACAGAGGAGTCAGAGACAGAGACAGAGACAGTCAGAGAGAAACTGGGTGCTTGTGTGCCATGGTATGCTTGTGGAGATCAGAGAACGAACTGAGCCTAGAAGTACTTAATTGAGGTTAGATTTAGGGTACTTAATGGAGGTTCTCACTGGATCTTCTCCCCAGCCATCTGTTTTTAGAGTACTGAGGATTGAACTTGATCATTAATCGTGTTAGCAAAACCCACACCCTGAGCCACAACCCTAGCACTGTAAGGGTCCAAGAGTCACTGAAGGGAGACCCCAGACTCTAACAGTATGTCAAGACAAAGAGCATTTATTCCAGCATGTGGGGCCACCACCTGTACAAAATGGTGACCCCGAAAGGAGCACACAGGCCCCTTTTAAGCTCAGCTAGGGGAATTCTAGGAACAGTTAGGTCACCTCAAATACAGTTGGTTAAGCAGGCTGTAGCTAAATTAGTACAATTTTAATTGGTTCTGGTTATAATTTTACCAGTTTTGGGCATACTTGGGCAAGGCAGGATATGTTTTAGGGAGATGACAGGAACTGTCTTTTTGGTCACTGCCTTGAGGTACTATGGGGCTGGCTCAGGCCTAGTACATGCTATCTCCCTTGTTGTCCTTTTAGGAAACTGAAACTCAGGCCCAGCTGTAAAATGGGGAAAGTTCAGACCTTTCAGTACATCTTGCATTTGTTGTTTTGTTCTGCAACAGGCCTCGCTAGGCTGGCATGAATTTGCTCGGTAGCCCAGGTGGGCCTTGAACTTGCAATCCTCCTGCCTCCCTTCCCAGTTATAATCTTACACACACATGTCCATACAAATGTGAGGTACAAGGAGGGCTTGAGGTGTCCTGTACTATTCCCTTCTTCCATCCTCCATCTCCTTTTCTCTTTCCCTCCTCACGTCTGCCTTCTCCCCTCCCCCTTCCGCTGCACACCCCCGCCCCCTCCCACCTCCTTTCCCTTATATTCTCACGTCTCCCCGCTTCCTTCCGCTCCCAATCCTTGTAGCTTTGGGGTTACAGGCACCTGCAGAACTCAGGTCCTGTATCCCCTTATCCCTCCACCCCTCGTACCATCATCCTCCCGTCTCCACCATACGTGTCACCTAGACACATAAGCAGAGGTGAGAAAAGCATTCAGATGTCCTACGTTCTGTCCCCCCTCTTCTCTTCCCGACCCAAGCCAGAGTCTGGCTGAGCTGGACAAGCCAAGGAAAAGCTTTGTGCATTTGCCACTGGAGAGCTGAGGAAAGTCCCTAAGGACTCATGGTCCGCTGGGCCTAGGAAGGATTAATCAAGGAAGAACCTGACTTTGGTGTAGATACTTAAACTTGAAGGTGTCTCTTCACAGCAATTGAAATCCTAAAACAGACCTCCACATGTCTGCCATGGCATATACGTATTATTTTAAATATTTATTTTTTATATTAGATTATGTTTAGGTGTTGTCTCAGTCAGTATTCTATTGCTATGAGAAGACGTCATGACCAAGGCAACTCTTATAAGAGAAAGCAATTGGGGGCTGGCTTACAGTTTCAGAGGTTTAGTCCATTGTCCTCATGGCAAGGGAGCATGGTGGCAGGTGGCAGACAGGCTGAGAGCTGCAGTCTGATTCATAGGCAGAGAGAGAAGAAGGAGGAGGAGGAGAGGAAGAAGGAGGAGGAGAAGAAGAGGAAGAAGGAGGAGGAGAAGAAGAGGAAGAAGGAGAAGGAGGAGGAGAAGAGAAGAAGAGAAGAAGAAGGAGAGAGAGAAAGACTGATCAGGCCTGGCATGGGCTTTTGAAACATCAAAGCCCACCCCTAGACACACTGTCTCCAACAAGGCCACACCTAATAGTTTCACTCAAATAGTTTCACTCCCTGCTGACTAAGCATTCAGATATATGAGTCTATGGGGGCCATTCTTATTCAAACCATCAGAGGTTTTCTTTTCTCTTCTCTTCTTTTCTTTTCTTCTTTTTTTTCTTTTTTTTTTTTCTTTCGAGACAGGGTTTCTCTGTGTAGTTTTGGAGCCTGTCCTGGATCTTGCTCTGTAGATCAGGCTGGCCTCGAACTCACAGAGGTCTGCCTGACTCTGCCTCCTGAGTGATGGGATTAAAGGCGTGCGCCACCACCGCCTGGCCCATCACAGGTTTTTATGTCTGCATGCGAGCATGTGCATGCAGGTGCCTGGGGAGGCCAGCCCTAGAGCTGGAGTTACAGACAGTTGTAAGCCACCTGATGTAGAAGCTGGGAACTGAACTGGGGACCTCTGGAAGAGCAAGTGCTTTTAATTGCTGAACCATCTCTCCAACCACACACACACACACACACACACACACACACACACACGTATATGAAAGTTGAAACAATAAAGGTTGGCTCTGCAAATGTTTTTATTCCATTTTATTTTTTATATTTGCTTATTTGTTTGGGACACGTCACTACCCACATGTAAAGGTCAGAGGACAACTTTTGAGAGTTGATTTTCTCCTTCTACCATGTGGGTCCTAAGGTCAAACTCAGGTCATCAGGCTCAGCAGCAAGAGCTATCCAGCTGCTTCCTGGCTCTGTCAATGTTTATATGCAAGTCCTTATACGGACATATTTCCCCTTTCTCTTGTATATATATATATATATATATATATAAATGCTGGATCATTTGATAACTTTAGGTCTATTCTTTCTCAAAACACCACTCTCTTCTAAAAATGTTGCAATAGTTCAAATTCCCACGAGCCATGTCTGAGTACTCTAATTTCTTCATTTCTACAACACTCGTGCTTTTAATTTCTATTTCCTTAAAAGCTAAGGAGGCGCGTGCCTATTTGTGTTTTGAAGGTCACAGAAATGAGATTTCCCATTTCCTTCTGGTGTTGGCGAGGCCTCCCAAGTTCTGAACTCTCAAGTTTCTCTGGCATTCTGTTTTTCCAGGGCCCCTACTTTTGCAGAACAGTAAACAGTAGAAAAGTATTTTTGTCTTTCGAATATCCTCTTCTCTTCTTGGACAGAGAAATTTGCTTGCAAAGTGTCCATTTGAGTGACCGGAATGGCTAAGGATGAGATTTCACTATCTGCAAGAGTCTATCTCAGATTTGACGCACAGAGAGGCTGTGAGTATTGTCAGAACTTGACAGTTCTCTCCCTGTGGCAGAGATGTGAAAGTGCAAAGGAAGTGTGTCATCACTGAGATGCAGGTACGAAGACCGGGCTTCTGTAATGCTTCAGTGGGGACATCTGAAGGTCAGGACATGAACAAGGGACAGAGACCCCTAAACAGCAGGGCGGCTGCCCAAGGCACATCAACCAGGTTAAAAAATGTGCCACAGTCATGCTGGGCATCTCTGAGCCCTGGTGGCACCCCTAGTTTCACTGTTCCTGGAATTTAAAGCTCCTGCTGGTCACTCAAGCTAGGAGACAGAAATTAATGCTCTGAAATAGATCTGTTCAAAGCCAGCCCTGAGGAGAAGAGTTTCCCTCCTCCAATTGTCATCTTGCAACAAGGGAGTTGAAGAATGCGGAGAGCTTTCACAACCTGCAGCAGGTGAAAATGCCAATTGGCGCCAAATCCATGAGCCTGGAGGGGTCTTTGTCTCCACTGCACATTGCCCTTCTAGTCATTTTCAAAAGTCTGTGGGGAGCTCCTGGGGCCGTCACCTGCATTTTCCTTCCATACAAGCACATTACTTTTCTAAAAGTTGAAGCATGTGAGCTGAGGAGAGGGGGTTAAAGAGACTTTATAGAGTTTAGAATTCTAAGTCAAAAGGATAGGCTGTTGAAAGACTAGAGATGGAAGGCAAAAAGTACCTCTCCAGTTTAGGTGCAGTGACCCCAGAGGTTCCCTATAAACCTGGAGAACAGTGAGGCTTTGCAGATGCAGCATCTGGAAGCAAAGAATGTTGCTCTTCCAGCTGTTCAAGAGACCAGCTTCCAGCAGTCCACCTTAATGCTGCGTTTTGTATAGGAAAGCATCGAACTACTTCAGGAGTGGGCTACATTTAGACTCTTGCTAAAGGAGGGTCTCTGCTTAGCCTAAGAACTTTACCACATTTGTGACTTTCCCCAGGAGATAAAGAAGAATTGCCTGATTCTGAATTGGAACACACACACACACACACACACACACACACACACACACACACACACCTTAGAAGCCTAGCTTGACAGATACATGAATTCATCAGAGATTTTTTTTAAATGTTGGGCAGATTTACTCACTGTTCCTACCTACTTCCCTATCACATCCCACCCCCATACCCTAGGTCCTGTTTTAGGGAGTTCATGTGGTGTCCAGTACAGGGCAAGTGCAAGCTGGACCTTTATAAGAATGGACTCCATCCTCGTCCTTATCAGAAATGCTGAGGGTCACCATGAACCCTGTCAGCTCATGGGAAGGCTGGCTTCGCTTTGCTGCAATGTACACTGTAGCCTCCGTGCATAAAACAACGAAATGGCATCCTCTGCAGAATGCTGTTTCTTTCACTCAAATTTGGAGAACTAGTCTCCCTGCGCTTCACCCCCCAGTTTTTGTGGGATGGGTTGGCTGTTGCTTTTGTTTACTCCACTTTTCTGATGCTCTTTGGATCCTTGGAGAAGGATTTCTATGATTCCTTTTGTTTTGTGTGTCAAGGGCTAAACACTGGGATGCTGAGCCACAGCAGCAGTATTAACTGCAACTATGAAATGCTTCCTCCCCGGGCATCACAAACACCAGGCAAGAGTTCATGAACTGTATTGCCCAACAGAAAGTCCAGTCAATGTGCAGAAGCATCGTAGACATCTAAATATCTATGTCATTAATAAGTCTTTAAGCCATTTAAGGTTTTTCAAGACAAAAGGAAATATACGTATATACATATCCATATTGAGTTATCATAGAGGTGAGTTTGTCTTAAACTTTGGTATGTACGTTTTTGCTGGGTTTTGCTTTGTATCTGTACTGGGGATTGAACCCAAGCCTCATGCATGCAAGGCAGGATTTCTACCACTCAGTTATAGCCCCTGCCATTTTATTTTTTATTTTGAGACAAGGTTTTACTAGTTGACCAGGCTGGACTTGAACTTATTCTGTCGCTCAGGCAGACATTGACCTTACAGTTCTCCTGTCTCGTGGTATGTAAGGATGAAGATTTATTTATACTTTCTCACTACCACCAAGGCTTGGATGGAAGTTGTCAGACCCCATGTTCCCACTTACTTAAGAGAAAGTGCCAGCTTGGTGCTGGGAACCCAAGAAAGCTGTTCCAGCTTGGGAGGCTGTGGGAAGCGAATTCTCTAGTAGAATATGCCTGGTTGACTGTATACGGGGGCGTGGGGGGGATTCACCACGTATCCAACAATTGGTTTTGTTGTAGATTGCCACTGTGGTCCCCATTCCTTATAAGAAGAAATTCACCTCATCTGTGGCTGGCAGCAGTAGTCATCTATGAGTACAAACAAAAATGTTTCGGTGCTATATTATATCCACTTAATAAAATGGCAGTGCCTTCTCTGTGGGTACCTATGACTCCCCTTAGCACAAGTTTCTGACCCAGCTTCTCATACCAGGCACATAGGTTCCCTCCCATAGGTGGCCTAAGATCCAACCAGAATGTAATCGGTTGTACCATGCTTCTTGTGCCACTGTCACACCAGTAAGCACATCTTCCATGGCATATCTGTAGCCCAGTAGGGCCATTTGTGATAGTTACCTGCTAGCAGCCCAAATAGCATCCGCTGGCACTACAAGTGCTAGCCAACGAGGAAGAAGTTTGCTGTTCAATCTCAGCTTTTTTGCTGCATGGCCTATATCCAGAGCATGTTCTGTCTTTACCGCTAGGAACTTACTGCCCAGTTTGCTCACGCAACTGGCTGAAGTAAGTAGTCTTTCTAGTGTGGGCGGTATCTTGACTGCCTACCTGGCCAATGAATCGTAGATAGGCTACCCTGAGATGGGAGTTTTATTTATGAGTTTGGTTTGAAAACATCTTTATTTACCCACATAGGGTGCCTTTATTTAAACTCTTTTGTTATTATTTTCACAACCCTTTTATAAAACAATAAAATAACTCTGTGGAGTTATAAGGCAAGTGAAGATATAACTGGAACACCAGAATTTGGGGGACTCTTACTGCAAATGCTCACAAACAGAGACAGCAATTTAACCTTTGAGTTGCACTTTATTCTGAGAGCTGGC
>CABHPR010108048.1:0-7500 GCA_902168415.1 Peromyscus melanophrys | reverse complement strand
CCTTACTCTCCAGTTCTTCCCATGGATTTTAGGGTTGCGTTCCAGGAACACGGCTTTTGTCTTTTGCACTCACGTCCCTTTCGTTTCAGTCATGAGCAACATTACAAAATCGCCATTTCATCCTCCAATTTTTTATCTAATTTTCTGGCCAACTCAGGCTACTGTGGAAGACACTCCTTGCATGGTGCTTTCCAGCTAGGGCTCTCCTTCAAGCTAGTGACTCAGGCTGAGCACGTCGTCTTACCTGTAACAGGGGCCGCGGAACTGTAGTTACAGCTCTCCTGCAGTTCCGTCCTATGCACACTACTTGGAGGGATATCCGTGAGTTCTCTCTTCCACCAAGCACGCGGGGTGCTTAACACAGCAGAGCACACTCATCAAGGAGGCAGGCCATTCCTAATCATATGGAGGGTGATGTCTCCTCTCTGGAATTTCCCCTGCAGTTGCTCCACCCTGATTCGTTTGGATCTGGGGGAGGGGTGGTCTCTGTTCAGGTGACAATTGTTGTGTCACTTTTCCAGGGAAACACACAAGAACTGACAGCGCTAAGCTTAGGCAGCGCTGGGAAGAGGATGGGAGCAAACAAGACTTCCAGTGGAACCATGCATTTAGGTGGAGTCTGGCCTTTGCCTTCCTAAAATGTTGACAGTCTCAGCAAACACTGTCAGCCGGTGGGAGGGATGGCTTGCTTCGCTGCAGTCTGGCACGTAGCTTTAGAACACACAATTAACTGGTGCTCTGCTGGAAAATGGGCTACCTGGGCTCAGATACGGACGGTCATTTTCCCCCCACTCTGTCTTCAAAAGTGCAAATATTATAGAAAGGAGACCGTCTGAGGGTAACAGTAAGTGTTAAGGAAGGCCTGAATGTAGGCAAAAGGATACCTGAGTCATGAAAGGGGATGTAAAGGTGGTTGGTTTTTTTTTTCTAGTTTCAACTCTGTGCAGGGTAGATTTAGGTCAGCTTGACAAACTACAGTCACCTGAGAGAAAAGAGTCCCAATTGAGAAAATGACCCCATAAGATTAGGCTATGAGCCAGCCTATAAGGCATTTTTTAAGTTAGTGATTGATGTGGGAGGGACCAGCCCATTGTGGATGGTGCCATCCCTTGGTTGGTGGTCCTGGGTTCTATAAAAAGGCAGGCTGAATAGCCGGGTAGTGGTGGCACACACCTTTAATCCTAGCAGCACTTAGCAGGCAAAGACAGGCAGTTCGAGGCTAGCCTGGCCTACAGAGTGAGTTTCAGGACAGCCAGGGCTACACAGAGAAACCCTGTCTTGAAAAACAAACAAAAGGCTGAGCAAGCCATGGGGATCAAGTCAGTAAACAGCACCCTCCATGACCTCTGTATCAGCTCCTACCTCCAGGCTCCTGCCCTGTGTGAGTTCCTGTCCTGACTTCCTTTAATGATGAACTACTATGTGGAAGTGTAAGCCCGATGAACCCTTTCCTCCCCAACTTGCTTTTGGTCATGATGTTTCATCACAGCAGCAGAAACCCTGGGACAAACTCTGTCATGGTTTTTTTCCTGGTAAACAAGTGAATAAACATGTAATTAATAGTGAAAGTAAAAAACCCTAAGTGATTCTCCATTGCTTCAGAATGGCTAGTCTAACTATGGGTATTCACTGAGATGTACAGAGTTTAGGACTGGACAAGTATTGGAGTGGCTTCCTTAAACTGTGTAGTGTTTTTTATTAGTGAGTTAATTAGAATGAAGTGATTTTTTTAATGTACAAATATTAGGTCAACAAGAATTCCCTGAGTGTGATGTCCTTTCTCAGTCAGCCACGGCTTCACAGTGTTACTCACCAATTATATGGGAAATTTGGAAATCTACACAATGCAATATGAGTCCAGCCTTAAATACACACACACACACACACACACACACACACACACACACACACATCAGAGATTCATTGAAAGTACAGGCATTTTCTGTCCAGAAAGTTATAACTGAGTCTAGACTCTACAATATTTGTGCCATGGTTTGTCCTGGTGGCACATACCTATAATCTCAACACTTAGGGGAGGCTGAGGCATTAGAAAGTCAAGGTAGAAATGTCACTTGAGTTTGAGGATGGCCTAGGCTACATGGTAAGTTTGAGACCAGCTTGAGCTAAAATAATGAAGCCCTGTGGCGTGCGCGCACGCACGCACACACACACACACACACACACACACACACACACACACACACTTGTACCTTAGCCTCCAAAATTCTGGAAAGTTAAGGTTGGATTGCTCATGCTGGAGACTTACCATAAACCATAAGGAAATCTATAAGTTGCCTACCCAAATTGCCCAGATTGAGTCTTTCCTAAATAAAAACAAACAGCATTTGCTTCAAGAAACTCTAAAACTCAGGGAGAAGTTGACTCTCTGGTAGCCATTTTCTGACTAGGAAAAAGTGGAGAAAGGGATAAGAAGGACCACAGCCTCTGTAAAAACTGTTGAAGACTGCAGTGAAGATTCGTGATTACAAAGATAAATGAACATCTTTTGGCTTTGATACTTGTCCAAACAAAAGGGTTAGGAAGTGGTTTGATTGGACAGAAAAATAACTTTGAGAGATTCTGCCTCAAAGAATAGAGAATGACCTGACCAAGGAAGAAGACATGCACACATGCATACCCACACACATGCAAACATGTATACAAACATAACGAAGAAAAACTTGTAAATTTGCCCAAATACAGTAATTCCATTTGTATGTAATCAAGGTTTAAAGCTGGTGGCGGGGGTTGGGGATTTAGCTCAGTGGCAAGCGCAAGGCCCTGGGTTCGATCCTCAGCGCCAAAAAAAAAAAAAGAAAGAAAAGAGAAAAAGCTGGTGGGGGATAGGTAGATGGTTCAGTGGTTAAAGTACTGGTTGCTTTTAGAAAGGATCCAGGTTCAGTTCTGAACATACACATGGTGGCTCACAAAACCCACGTGGCAACTCACAACCACCTGTATCTAGGGGATATGATGCCCTCTTCTGGCCTCCTTGGGTACTGCACCATGCAGGCAAAACATTCACACATATAAAATAGAAATCAATACATCTTTTAAAAAGTTTTAAAACTGAAGCTTCAACTTGATTGTGTCTCTTTCCAGAGGGATAATTATCCAGCATGGTAAGTAATTATGATGCTAATGGCAGACATCATGGTAGGAACAGCTGAGAGCTCACATCTCAAACCAAAAGCAGGAAGCAGAGAGAGTAGAGCTGAAATGGCTCCAGTCTTTTAAGCCTCAAAGGCTGGCCTCGGTGACATACTTCCCCCAACAAAGCCACATCTCCTAAGCCTTCCCAAACAGCACCACCAATCAGAGTACTATCATTCAAATGCCCAAGATGTTGAGGGACATTTCTCATTCAAACCACCACAGATGAGTGTGAGGGAGTGCATGCATGTATGTACAGAGGCCAGAAGAAAACTTTAGCTGTATTGCTCTCTCATACCCTTCCTTATTCCCTTGAGACAGGATCTCTTATTCAACCTGTAGCTAGGCTGATAGCCAGAAGGCCTGAGTCTCCATGCACCTCCTATCCCCAGAGTGCTGGAGTTACATGGCTGACTATGCCCTGATTTTTATGTGGGTGCTGGGGATTTGAACTCAGATCCTGATAATTGCATGGCAAGTGTTCTTACCCACTGAACAATCTCCCCAGGCCCCAAACATTGTATTTCTTCATCACATTGTCAGAGGATCCTTTTTATTGTAAGAGATTCGTAGACTACCATGCTAATAAGATTTGCATATATTTTTAGAACAGCTCCTAGGACATCCCTTTTTTGTAATCTACTTGAATGATACCAAAGTTTAAACATGTTTTTCAATAGGAACACTGTCGTTTTGCTTAGTTTTTCTTTTAGTGCTACCAAAAGAAAGCACACATTCTGCACAACAGTATTCATAATTAGATTTGCCTGGAGAACCAGAAGACTAAAATCATGGAGGGACACAACTAAAATATTGTCCACTGTGCAGGCCCAAAGTGGACAGGTATATCACTATAGTTCCAACTGGGCCAGCCCTGGAGGCAGTGGTGAAGGGGAATGTTCTGGGAGGAACAAACCTCTACAGTGTACCAGGCTGTTCATTTTGCCAGAAGGAGAAGTGGACAGAGGTATGAGTGACCTACATGCATAGACTGTGTCCCAGTCATTGGTTGACTAGTCAGCAACTTTCAGAATACACAATTAAAATGTTCTCATAAGGAGTCTAGAGTAAAGCCATGTTGTGGTTTGGATATGAAGGCACATATGTTAAAGGCCTGGTCTTTGTTTGTGGCACTATGTAAAGGTGATTGGCCCATGAGAACATGAACTCCATCAGTGGTTTAATTCATGGGTGAGTGCACAGCTTAGTGGACTCCCATGATGCTATGCTCTTCTGCATTAGAGATTTTCATTTCAGTTAGAGAAATTATTTGGCCAGGAAAAACAATAATGTCTCCACTGAAAGAGAAGTTGACACTTCCAGCTGGCCTTTTTGGATTGCTCATCCTTTTCAATGAACTGGCAGAGAGGGAGGCTGTACTTTACTGTAATCTCTGGGGTGACTGGACCAGACTGTCAAATACAAGTTGAGTTCCCATTTCAAAAGACATTATAGAGGGGTATACATGATAAGGCTAGATCTCTTCTTGGTACTCCTATGTTTTGTGATTTAGGGCAATGAGTAGTTAAAAGAATCCAGTCGAAGCAGACATCTAATGGCCAGAGCACTGAGGAATAAATGTTTGAGTCACATTCTCTCTGGCCAAGAACCATGAACAGATAAGGTGGTGGCTGAGGGCATGGGTAGGGAGGAGCAACTATAAACACCAGATACGACATTGTGATCTACTGCATAAACCAAGACTCAATGTCTTTAGCCTGGTGAGTTGATAACAAACCCCTTCTCAAGCAGGTAAACAAGAAAAACATCTGTATGTTTAAAGACAATGTTTAGAAGAACCCCAGATTTACTGACAGAGACTCCTAACACTGAAATATTGTACTGCTTTTTCTTAGCGTCTGGAAGGCATTTTTAAAAACTACAAAAATCCTGTTGTTTCTCAATAACAGTTGGGATAACATTATTAAATGGATAGGATGTACTTGACTTCACTGTAAAGGTTGTGAAATTTCAATCTTTGTAGTAGCTATACAAATGTCCCAAATTAAGAGTTTTCTTTTAAGCCTCAAAATCAAGACATTTCATTTTCCCAAGGATATCTAAACACCTGCAGTATGGAGCTTCAAATGTGCATAAGACTATAAAATGAAGTTTCGTGGCAAGTGGAGGTGCAAATTAATAGAAAAACATTTGCTGAGGGCCAGTAAGATAGCTCAGTGGGTAAAGGCACATGCTGCCAAGTCTGATGGCCTGAGTTCGATCTCCATGTGGTGGAAGGAGAGAGCCGACTCCTGCAGGTTGTCTTCTGACTACCGCAGCATGCCTGTGGTCTTCATACACCCCCACACATACAGACACACATGCCCCTCATGTGCACCGATCTCTCTCTCTTTCTCTCTCTCTCTCTCTCTCTCTCTCTCTCTCTCTCTCTCTCTCTCTCCCTCCCTCCCTCTCTCTCTCTCTCTCTCTCTCTCTCTCTCTCTCTCTCTCTCTGTTGAGTCCATTTTCCAAGTGTGGTGAGTGATGCTCCACTTACACACCTAAACTAAACTCAGCTTTAGGCACTCAGCTCTCTCAGCAGACCCGCCAGGAACAAAGCAATGCATAGGTTAGGGGTAGTTGAGGCCGGGTCAGGGCCTGTGACAGCATCAGTAAAATTTGGAAACTAGATTGTTCCTGGGTCATTATGGGCTGGATGGACTAGAGGACTCTCAGGTAGCATCCAGGGGTTTGGCTCATATCTACCACTATTGTTGAGGCAAATGACAAACTTGTAAACAATTCAGCACGTCCTTCATTGTCCTATGGCAGCATCATTCATGGGCCCACCAAGATGACTTAGTCATGTATGACAACGTTTAGGTAAGCTTTTCTATAAAGATCCAGGTGGTAAATATTTGGGGGTATGTAGAACATTCAATGGCACCACTTCCATTGCTCAAATCTAGGTGGGGTATCAAAGTGGCCCAGGTATACACGAGTGAATGATTCCCACTGGGAATATGAAGAGGTTGCAGAAATCAATCAATGCCTCCCCACCTTTGCAACCATTCTTACAAGTTAGGACACATCTAGTTTGTATTTTGACAGGTTAATGTGACCTCTGCATGCAAGGAAACTAATGTAAAAGATAACCAAGTAAGAAAAGGGAAAATACATGTCTTCTTGGCCAAAGAGAAGAGAATCCAGAAGAAATCAGGGGAGCATTTCTTTCACAGATAACCCCAGAACTGCTCTTGACACACATGAAAAAGAAAAGGGCAAATATGCCACATGAGAGATGTTAGTCGGCTTCCCTTCAGTAAACGTTCCACTCTTTGTTTCTCATGATATGTAGACCTTCAATATTTATAACACTTTTAGGATTTCTTTTTATTTGTGTGTACGTGTGTTGTGTATGCCACAGGTGTGTGGGTCCCCTCAGAGGCTAGAAGAGAGTGTCAGACCCTCTGGGGCTGGAGTTACCAGTGGTTGTGGGTGCTGAGAAATGAACTCGGATTCTCTGCAAGTATAGAATGCATTCTTAACTGATGAGCCATCTCTCTAGCCCAATAACGTTTATTTTTTTAAATGATGTACCCCGAGAAGTAACCTTGTGCCTTGAAAAAGAACAAGAGTGATCCCCCTATTTTTAGTGATAAATGTTTTTTCACTACTTACATTAATCAAACTTTTGATTTTTTTTTTACTAATTGATAGTGGAATTGATTTTCCTTGGACTTATTGGGATGTCTTTGGCACAGTCCCAAAACAGACATTTCTTTGATTCTTTTTTCAGCTATAGAGAGATCGCTTCCCGGGCTTTTAATTAGCCGCTCTTTGCTGACACTAGTGATGTCCTCAAAGAATCCAGTGACATTTCCTGCTGTATTCACAGTGTATAGTGGAGCCATCAGGTGGTCTTGTCACCTTTCCTATGTCTTCTTTTTCTTTTCTTTTCTTCTCTCTCTGTCTCTGTCTGTCTGTCTGTCTCTCTCTGTCTCTTTCTTTCTGTTTGTTTTTCAAGACAGGGTTTCTCTCTGTAGTCCTAGCTGTCCTGGAACTCACTCTGTAGACCAGGCTGGCCTCAAACTCACGTAGATCCACCTGCCTCTGCCTCCTGAGTGCTGGGACTAAAGGCATGAGCCACGACCGCGTGGGAATCTCCTTTTCTTTTTTTAAGATTTATTTATTTATTAAGTATAGTTTTCTGTCTGCATGTATTCTGCAGGCCAGAAGAGGGCGCCAGATCTCATTACGAATGGCTGTGAGCCGCTGGGAATTGAGCTCAGGACCTCTGGAAGAGCAGCCAGTGCTCTTAACTGCTGAGCCATCTCTCCAGCCCCCAACCTGGGAATCTTATCTTCTTGAGGACAACATGAATGACAGTAAGTTCCCTGCCCCCCC
>CABHPR010108047.1:8505-50755 GCA_902168415.1 Peromyscus melanophrys | reverse complement strand
GGGAGTCAATATAAGGCTTGATCTGTTCAGAGTAAGATGTTAAATGAGTATAAGCACGTGAAAACCTTAGATTTCTTACGTATGTTAAACCATAGATGTATTGGTCTAGAAATACTCCAATAAAAAGTAGTTAGAAGTTTTCCCATCTTCCAAATCACTTTGCCAAGTTACTAGAGAAGTGTGTGGCTCAAGTGTGAAGAGGTTTCACAGCCATTCAAGGGAATCATCTTCTATTTTATATGACTTGACATTAATCCAATAAGAACTTTGCCTAATCCTAGAGTAATTGCTTTTATTGACTACAGCATGCTTTTAAAGTATAAACAAGCGAGATGCAAATTTTAGTGAAACAGAAAAATCCACTGAGTGCTTGAAGTAGTTTCCCTTTATGCTGACAGTATGCCATAAGATACACATTGTTACGTATTGTTTTAGAAAGCAATTTACATAACCGAGTTTAAAAGAAAATTGAAGGCATAATAAGTGGCTTTTTAAAAAGTTTTTTTCCAGCATCTGTGCTCTCAGTATGTAGATTCTATCTGTTGTTGCTTATTCATTATGGACATCTATTTTTAGAGGCTCCAAGAACTAAGAATATGTATCAGGCACATTTCCCCAGACCACTCCATCACACAATAGTCTAGTTGGTAATTTGAATATAGGTCACTGAGAGTTTTAAAAGAGAATCTATAGTTCTATTTCATGTAGTCCATGATGCCTTTTCTCAGTTCTTCATGATCACTGATTGCCACACAATGATCCAATCAACTGTTTGATTGATCTGATTCTGTTCATCCATGGTACCTGTACCAAACATTTCAAGGTCAGGCAACTCCTGTCTGACATTGATGGAAATGACACACAATATCAAGGAATAAAAATGTACATCATATTCTGAAACTGTCCCACACTAAATACGTTTCCATTGCTTTCTTAAAGATAACCAAGATTTCCTCAGCTGAATGCCCTTTGCTTAGTAATTTCAGACCTTTTCTGTCTTTCTATGGTGCTGCAGTTAGTGAAGGGATGAATTGATGGCAATCGTGATTGAATAACGCTTTATAGTTTCATTCAGAGAAGCAATGTAGATATAAGATATGGGAGACACTGTTTGATACTGAAAGGAACAGATAGAATATTGATGTAGACAAAAAGTATAATATATAGTGCAATATCACTCAATTTTAGATTTTAAGCAACTTTAGATATAAAGAACTATAGGAAATTCTTTACATTTCTGTCTACTGAAAAGTAATTTAAAATTCAGATTTATTTTTAAACACAAGAATTTGACTGAAACACTCACCTCACTGATATTTATTAAGCATTTACTAAAAAGTAGGCTCTCTTAGGAACCGTAGACAAAGCACTGTAAAAAACTAGACAAAAATTGCTTGCTTCTAGAATTTTGAATTCTACTAGATAAAGATAGACAGCCAACATAGTAAAAGAAATTAGTGTGCTGAAGTGATAGTGTGATAGAAATAAAGCTGCATCACTTGGAGGGTGATTGTCTTGAGGCTTTGACAAAATTTGTAAGAGAGATCAGGGTTGACAGTGTAGAAAGCGACAATGGAAGGAATAAAGATCTCACTGTGACAAAGAACTCTGTTATCTGTGGGAGTAATGCTCCACATGGACTGAATAGCTGGACCTCATAAGGTGGATACTACTTGCATGTGTCAAGAATAGAAGAGTAGTTCTGTGGCAGTTCAGGGGGTCTTCAAAGGGAGAGTAAGGTAGAGACCAATTGGGTAGGATTTGGATCATAAAGATAGGACAGTTGGGTTTGATCACAAAGACACTGTCTTGTACCACAAAATACACTGTGAAAATGCCAGGGTTTGGAAAATAAAAGAGATAATTTATGAGGATAAGAAAGATAGAGGACTTAGCAGTGAAGATCACTTACTGTTTTTACAGTGAAACCAGTTGGGATCCCAGTACCAGCCTCGGGAGGCTCACAACCACTTATAACTCCTGTGACAGGGATCTGGGACCCCCTGCTGACCTCTGTACTCACTGCATGCAAGTGGTACATAGAGGAACAGCCACACGCATACACAAACATAAAAGTAAATAAAATTAAAACACAAGAGAAATCGTGATAGTTTCTATTATACTTTGACAGACCTTGCTTGTTTCATGTAAGTGAAAATAAATAGTGGGATGTCAGGCAATGATGGAGGAATGAGAATATTCCTCTACAACACTGTTTCAATCTACAAACATCCTTCCAGGTGCTGAATCTTCTTTTCTTGAAGTCATACTTTCATGGCGGACATGAGCTCAGAGCTTTGCTGATAAGCATCACTAGCGGAATCTATTTATGATAATTAATGTAGGATATATTACAGATGTAATGGCTCTCTTTTTGTCTCCATTTGCATTTCTCTAATGTTTTTCATAGTGAAACATATTGATCTCTTTCTCCTTCTCTTTAAATTACTCCTATTTATTTATTGTGTGTACGTGTACAAGGGCATGTATGTCACAGTGCATGTGTGGAGGTCAGAAGAAAACTCGGGAGAGTTGGCTCTCTCCTTCCACTGTGTAGGTCTCAGGGATGGAACTTAGGTTGTCAGGCTAGGCAGCAAGTGCCTTTAACCAACGTGTCCTTTCACCAGTTCTCTTTCTGCTTTTCCTTTATGCGTCTTTTATATGTATATTCCTATGGTGATATTTTATTTGTACTGAAATGTGATTTTATTTGTATGTTAATAAATAAAGTTGCCTGGGGGTCAGAGCTAATACAGCGAGCCATAGCAGAAGCTGGGCGGTGGTGGTGCATGCCTTTAATCCCAGCATGTGGGAGGCAGAGCTAGGTGGATCTCTATGTGTTCAAGAATACAGCCAACATGGAGACACACACCTTTAATCTCAATACCAACCATAGAAGACCTGGAGGTCTGTACAGACAGGCAGTGATGAGGAGGTCAGGTGGTTGGGTTTACAACCAATGAGAAGGTTAACATAACATAACTTTGTTTACATAGAAAAATTCTTTACTTTTATTTTTCCCTCAAAACTATGTTACTGATGTCAAAAATTATATATTGTGTATTGCATATCTATTAATATATTTTATGATTATAGTTCCTTTCTTACCCTTTTGCTTATGAAGTGTGTGTTACAGAATTAATAGTGGTTAATGTATGTATTGCCATTATGGTGTTGCAAAACTCTTTATTACCCATGTAGTTACCTCTAAGAACATCTTTATATTTTCATATCTTATGTTGTTGTGAGCAGTCTTATATTTCAAGTTGAATGGTTCCTTATAGAATTTCTGATACTAGTGAGGACTCCTTTAGCTTTTGTTTATCCAAGGAAGTGTTTCACTCCTTTGTAATTTTAGAAATACAGTTTTTCTAGGTAGTGTATTTTTGTATTTCTGTTGACTGTTTTCCCAAGAGGACCTTGTCTTTATCATTGCTGTGTCTTCTGGCCTCTAAGGCTTTGTTGAGAATACGCTGATGATGATCTGACTGATGGGCCTCCACATGTGACATGTAGACATTTTCTTGTGTTTTCCCCAGTCCTCTCTTTGAGTTTTGATGCTTTATTGGCATCTGCCTCTGTCTAGAGTTCCTTGAAACATATTTTTAAGATATTTTATGTCTTTGTTTCTTTCTTTTTAAATCTGGACATTGATTTCTCCAACCAGATTTGAAAAGTTTTCAATTCTTAATGCTGTAGGTAAAACTTCCCCCATGTCTTTTTCTCCTTCTTCCCAGTGCACATACTGTTTGTGTTGGTGGTACTCTATCAATTTCCTAACTTTTATTCTGTGCAGTCTTTATTCTGTGTAGTATTTTTTTTGTTTATATTCACTCCTCTGATTTGATAATTTCAAATACATTGTTTTAGAGTCTACCAATTCTTTCTTCTGCTTGAATGGGCCTACTTTTGAACTTTTCTATTTTTATAATTAAATTATGGCACTCAGCTCCATTTCTGTTTTAAAAATATTTTCTAACAGTTTGTCTAAATGGTCATTTTCTTCTCATACTGTTTGTCTTAGTTCACTGAACACTTTTTTGTAACACTTAATTTGACCACTTTGTCAGGAAATTCACAAACCTCGGCTTCAGGGCTGCTTACTAGAGATTTCACTTGTCCTTTTTTGTGTGGGGGCGTGGGGGGGAGATATTTCATGTTTCTCAATTCTGCTTGACACTTTGTGCTGTTGTTCTCACACTTGAAAAAAAGCTGTTCTTACGCTTTACAGCCTGACTTTGTACAGAACAGCTTCACTTGTAAATCTGTTTAGAAATTCTAGGTGTCTCAGAACTTTCCTGTGGATATATATTCTCTTTGTGTGTGTGTGTGTGTGTGTGTGTGTGTGTGTGTGTGTGTGTGTGTGTGTGTGTAAATGTCTAATTAGAGAGGTTTTCTGGGATTTTGTTTGTCTTGGTCAGGAATTGGGAGTCTCTTGTTCCTTCCATATTTACTTGCTGTACACTGCCAAACTTGTTTATTGATTTTTAATTTTTTTTAGTGGTCATCAGGCAACTAGAGTATGCCTGTCCTTGTTAGTTTTCTGACACAAGTAAGCAGTAACCAGCCCTCCAGACAGCCTCCTCAGTGTCTGAACACCAGACCCAAGTTTCAGTGTTTCTCTTTGTTTGTCCAGGGTGAAGCTGTGGCTATGAGTTTTTCCGGCTGAGGTATATTATGATGAGTAAGGCACTGTGTAGGTGAATGTCCACCAATGAGTGTGATGGTTAGCTTTGACAGTTTGACACAACTAGAATCTCTAGAATCTCCTGGGAAGTGAGTTTCAATGAGGGATTCTCTATATTATGCTGGCCTGTGAGCAGCAGCATTCCTTAGGTAAGAGGTCCTGAACTGTATGAGAGTGGCATTAGTGCATGGGCAGAGATCCTAGACTGAAAAAAAAGGCCATGACATCATTTGACAGGTTTGAGTCATTTTTTGAGAGGCCCCGAGAGGCCACTGCATGGAATTATGAAGATGAAGACTCAGCTGCAATAAGAATGCCAAAATATTGGAGATGCCAGGACCATGGGACGTCTTCCAAGGAAAGCTAAGGTGAGTGGAGCTGGCCTATGCCCCAAAGGGAAACTGTATGTATTGCATGTGGCAAAGCTGGAGGGATGGGGCTACCACAATTCTCTGGAGTCCAGAAGATGAGTCAAAGGTACTGGGTATTGAGCTACAAGATTTGTTATTGTCCCTGTAGTATATTGGGTTTCTTGGTATCTGATTGTTCCCAGAGATGCCCTGATTCATCCCCTTTGGAAGAAGAATGTTATTATATGCCATCATAGGAAGTATGTACACTGTTGTAAATGTTATAGGATCCCAGCATTAAGAGGCTTTGGATTTTTAAAGAAACTAGAATTTTAAAAGACTTTGGATTTTTAAAGCGACTGGGCCTTTAAAGTTGGCCTATATTTTAATTACATATAAAATGAGACTTTGGGGACAAGGAATGAAAAGTTATGGTTTAAAAGTGCTGCATTTATATGGTAAATAGAAATTGGGTAGAGTGTGATGGTTAGTTTTTATTGTCAACATGACACAACCTAGAATCATGGGGGAAGAGAGACTTAAAATGAGGAATGATCTACATTGGGTTGGCCTGGAACATTGTCTTAATTAAGTTCCTTGATGTGGGAAAACTCAGCTCACTATGGGCAGCATCATTCTCTAGGCAGGAGGTCCTGAACTATATAAGAGTGGGGTAATGATGTTGATAAGAACAAATAAGCAAATAAAGATGCCTTCATTCATTTCTCTCTGCTCTTGACTATGGATGTGCTGTGACTAGCTGGATGAAGTTCCTCTTGCCTTGAGGACCCCAAAACGATGAACTGTGACCTGGAATTGTCAGCTAAAATAAACTCTTCCCTTAGTTTATTTTTGTCAGGGTTATTTATTTATTTATTTTTCAGTAACAGAAATGAATCTAGGACAATGTGCCATGGGCATGTACTGTGTACTAGGTTCTATAAAAGCTTTGAATGGGTGATAGAGAAGCCAGTCCCTCAGGCATCCATCAAAAAGCATAACGTTTGATATATGCTCTAATTAGTTCACTCTTTGGGGAGAAACTGAGACTTGCCTGAGTTTTGTCCAATCATTCTACAGTAAGCTGGGGAGTGTCTTGGTCAAGTGAATACACACTGATTTTAATCATTCATTGCCTTTGTTCAAGGTAGGTTCCAACCTGGACTGTCTCCTATCAGCACTTAAACTCAAGCAGGATAGAAACCATTTTCTCTGTCAAGCCCACATTCCAAATTTAGAGCATTAACTGTATTCCAGGCTTTTCTTCTCTCCCCAGGGAGAAGCCTGGAGCTCCAGCTTTCCTTCTGACTACGTGGCTTTGGTCCAGGGTGAGGGCTTGCGGCAAGAGGTTCCATGTGTCCGCCTTTGCATTTAATTTCCCAGAGTGAAGGAGCATCTTCATTGCTCTCTGGATTTCTCACAAAAGATTTTTGCCCATTTTTTTTTTTGTCAAATTATTGTGTTCATACAGGGGCAGGACTTCCTATTTGATCATCTTGCTGATATTGCATTCTCTACTTACAGTATTTAGTCCATTTACAGGTTACTGATGTATGTAGGTTTAACTTTACTGTAACATTTGTTACTAGAATAATGCTTTGTTTCTACTGGTCTATGTAGCCAGAAGTCTTCCTATGTCCTGCAGCTGCTTGGTCCCAAGTAAACACACAGAGGCTTATATTAATTACAAAGTGTTTGGCCTATGGCTCAGGCTTATCATTAACTAGCTCTTACAACTTAATTCAACCCATTTCTGTTAATCTATGTTTTTATGTTTTGCCACATGGCTTCGTGGCATTACCTGTGTTTCATTACATCTTGCTCCCCTGGCTATGCTCAGAGTCTCCTTTGACTCAGCTTTGTTTTCCTTGTCTCTCCTTGGATTTCTCACCTGGCTCTATTCTGTCTTGCCATAGGCCATAGCAGCTTCTTTATTAACCAATGGTATCAACACATATTCACAGCTTACAGAAAGACATTCCACAGCAGGTCTATTTAGTTCACCTTCTACTTTTTATTCCCTCTTACCATTGTTTTGGTTTTCAAATCTTCTTCAACATTTTATTTCTCCCTTTTATTATCTCTAAAGTTACAACTGTTTATTGTATATTATAATGTTTCCTTAGGTATTAAAATGCATATTTTTCATATTTAGAATAAATTCCTGCTTTGAATATTTACCAGAAAATACCAGGGTCTTAGAACCACATAACATTTATATCTTATTGATTTTTATAATTTAACTTTTGTTGCTTTTGAAGAATTTCATATTGTATTTATATAATTTCCTTTCCTTCCTTTCTCATCTCCAACTTTTGTGTCCTCCAGATTCTCATTTTTGTAAGGCCAACATTGTACCAATGGGACCATCTCCCTAATAAGAGCAGGTATGTAGAATGCTATTGGTGTAATTATTAAGGCCACTCCAATGGTATTGGTGTAATTATTAAGGCCACTCCATGTAGTTAAAAGGAGATTTATTTAAAGGCGTAACTTACAAATGAAGGGATAGGTAGATTGAGGGTTCTGTGAGAGACGCGGCGTAGTCCGGCAATGTTCTCTGGAGAACTCTCCTTCGGCAACCTCTCGCATCCGGCCTCCAGCAGCAAGAGAGCGCACATCCTGCTCCCTGGTCTTCGGGGCCCTCCCTTGGCCCCGCCTTGTAGGCGTGACAGTTACCAAAGCCTCAATGGGGGTGGAACTTCCAGACCAAAGCTGGAATGGCTACCCACTACATCATGGGTGACACAGTCAGTGATCAAATGATCACCAGATGAAGAGGCTTTCTCCTGGGAGATTATTCTTCTGTAGCGAACTCTTATTCATTTCTTATTACTATATTCAGACTGAGCTAGTCATTAGGTATTTCTTTTGTAAATGGAGTTCAAGCTCTTTTGCAAATGTGGCCTTCATTTTAAAATGAGGAAAGTTATACCTGTGGTAAGGTTACCTTTTCTATAGGAAGATTAAGGATTTTAGGCTTTGTTGTCATACCTAGCAATTCCTGAATTTAAGTTGAAAAAAAATCCCTCACCAGATAGCATAATACTGAGTGACTCATGTGTAGCCACTGTAATATATTTATAAATATTTAATTTAAAATTCTTATTCATGTGTATATGTTTGTGTAAGTGTATGCCATGTGTGTATGGATGCTCACGGAATTTGAAAGAATGTGATACATACTCTGAAGCTGGACTTAAAGGCAGTTATGAGCTGCCTGGCTTGAGTGCTGGGAACTTAACTAGGGTCTTCTGGAAGAGCAAGAAGTACGCTTAACTACTGAGCCAGCTCTCTGACTCCATTGTAAGAAATTTGAGTGGCCTTATAGCCATCATTAATTTTATAGTTAAAATGTTTGGCTCTATACTCATGTAGCACCACCTATACATCCTTGTTAATTTTATTCATTTTAATCTGGGGTCATTTCTTTTTCTTTTCTTTCTTTTTTTTTTTTTTTTACAATACCATTCAGTTCTACATATCAGCCATGGATTCCCTTGTTCTCCCCCCTCCCGCCCCCCTCCCCTTCTCCCCAGTCCACCTCCCATTCCCACCTCCTCCAGGGCAAAGCCTCGCCGAGGCCGAGGACTGAGATCAACCTGGTAGCCTCAGTCCAGGCAGGGCCAGTCCCCTCCTCCCAGGCTGAGCCAAGCAACCCTGCATAAGCCCCAGGTTTCAAACAGCCAACTCATGCAATGAGCACAGGACCCGGTCCCACTGCCTGGATGCCTCCCAAACAGATCAAGCCAATCAACTGTCTCACCCATTCAGAGGGCCTGATCCAGTTGGGGGCCCCTCAGCCATTGGTTCATAGTTCATGTGTTTCCATTCATTTGGCTATTTGTCCCTGTGCTTTTATTTTATTATTTTCATTTTATTATTTTTGAATGTATGGATTGGCAAAACATTCTCTAATAAGGCACATACAAAGGCATTTTAATGTTCCCTTGAGCTTTTATAGTCATGTGCCACATTATACCCTATATTGGTCTCATCTTTCCCAGTTTGCTTTTTGTGACTGTGATAAAGCACTGACTGGGAGAAACTTGGAGAGGAAAGCATTTACTTCACCTTACAAATTACAGTTCATAATACTAGGGAAACCAAGGCATGAACTTGAGTTTCTGAGCTGGAAGTGATTGGAATGCTTCCTGCATTAGGACTAGCTTTCATGGTTTCCGAAGTAACCATGCAAGCTTCCATAGGAGGGAAGCAACCAACGGTCCCGTTCAACTATAATGCCTTTGAACCACAACGACTATCTTGGCATGCATTACTGATTGTTGATAACCAACAGTTCTCTAATTGGACTTAAACCTTCCCAGTAAGAGGGAAACCATGCCTGGTATTGGCAATGTAGCTAACTAACCAGAACTAGTGAAGTCACAGATCCTGGAGGAGAACTTACCACTACCAATTAAAAAAACAAAAACAAAAACAAACCAGTATAACCCCAACTACATTTTAAATGTTTGTCCTTATAGCCACAGGTATAGTCCTCACCTCTCATCAAGGACATGTCTCTTTGCAACAGGAAGAGACCATTACAGAAAACCACAACCCAACAAAATGTAGAGTTGTAGAGCACAGTCACAGTGGATAAATCCATATAACACCTCCTGTACTAAGGTTCAGGAAAATTGTGGAAGGAATGGTGGTGGAAATACGGTAAGAGCCAGACATTGAGAAAGCTTGCTACGAGATTGTGTCTCTCCGGAATGTCAGAAGCTACACCGATAAAGTTTCACCAGCATGACTGCTTAAAAATGAACTAACGAGGACACTAGGCGTGCCAAAGAGAATGGGGAAAGACCAAAAGGCCTTAATCCTCCATGAAGAACTATAGGTAAATACAGAATGCTGAGAGTGGGAGATGTATATGTATATATACACACATTATCATATATATAATATATATAATGTATATAATAATGTATATATATATACACAAACACACACATTCGTGTAAAAACAATTAATGAAAAAAGATGCCATGAACTTGAAAGAGATAAAAGAACATAGGAAACTTTCAGGGAGGCAAATGAAGGCGAAAATGATGTAATAGCAATATAATCCCCCAAATAAAAGAAAATAAAAAAATTGTTTTACTGCATGCATGTATATGCACCATGTGTGTGGATGAGGCCTGTGAGGTCAGAGAGAGCATATGCTCTATGGGGACTGGAGTTACAGATAGTTGTGAGCTGTCCTGTGGGTGCTTGAACTAGACTGTGGGGTCCCTTGCAAAAACAGCAAGTGCTATTAACCACCAAGCTATATATCCAGCCTCTTAAAAATATTTTTGATTTTGTTGTAAAGTGATTTAAATATAATTTTAAGAAACAATAGGCAAAATATCACATGCAAAGTTTCCAATTTCCTTTAAAATTATCATCTTGTAACCATGTAGTACGATATCAACCTCAATATTGATATTGATACATTAAATTCATCTTATTGGAATGTTTCCATTATTACTTGTATTTGCATCTAATTTCAGTCAGGTTTATCACATGTACAGCCTTGTGTATCAGCAGATTCACACATGAAGCTCTTTTGTCTTTTAGAGAACCCCTCACATTACTAATCTATTAGATTTAACTGTCTCTAGTTCCTGGCAATTATTAATTTTTTCCCTATTGCTACAATTTTGTCATTTCAAGAATTTTCTATAAGTGGATGAATTTAATATGTATCTTTAGAGGATAACCCTTTGTCTCCCCCTTCACTTTATTCAGCACAGTTCCCCTGGGATTCATTCATGTGTCAGTGGCTTGATTCTTTTAATTCTGAGTTCTAGTTTTCTGTCTGGGTAAGATACCACTCAGTTGCTCACTCAATAGCATGGCTATCTGACCTGTTCTCAGTTATTCTGTTATTCTTCTTATCTTTTAACATGCATGTACAGCAGTGGTTCTCAACCTTCCTAATACTGTGACACTTTAATACAACTCTTCATTTTATGGTGACCCCCAATCATAAAATTACGGTTGTTGCTACACTGTAACTATAAGTTTGCTACTGTTATGAATCATAATGTAAATATCTGTACTTTCTGATGGTCATAGATGACCCCTGTGAAAGGGTCATTCATTCCCCAAGGGGGTCGGGATCCACAGTTTGAGAACTGCTAATGTATAGGTTTTTGGGTAGATCTAAGTGCTCATGAGTGCAATAACCAAGTTGTATAATACTTACAGCACTTTTAATTTTATAAGAAATTACCATAATTTGGGGGATGGCTCAGTAGGTAAAGCACTTGCTGCCTAAGTGTGAACTTAGTTCAAATCTCTAGAACTCATGCACAGCTGGGTGAAATAGCAAATGACTCTAACCCAAGCATTCCGATGTGGAGATGGGAAGTGAAGACAGGAGACTTCTCTGGAGCTCATGGACCAGCTGGCCTGCTGTATGAAGTGACAAATCAATGTCTCTGTTTCAAATTAGGTAGAAGGCATGTTTCAGTACTCTGTAGTGTGCACCTGTCCTACAGCCTTCGCTACATGACCAGAGATTTAAAAACTGCTGCTTGCTTGAGCAGTTGTGATATTTTACATTCCTATTATCAATGTAAGAGCAATCTTTGTATTTGTTTTAAAGTTTCTGACATTAACTCTGACCCAGTATTTTAAGAAATGCTTTCATATGTGTCACATTTTATTATTGGGACACCAGGTTAACCAGCTATCCATCTGGTCTTATACCTTATATTTAACATCTGATTTTTATATGGGACAACAGTTAGGTATTTTAAAATAGACTTAAGATAACAGAAAACTAATTTTATTATCTTAAATTTTATAATAAGATTTCATATTAACAAAGGACAATAGAAAGCATCTATCTAAGAAAAATAAATCAAAATTATGCCTTTATTCTATCATAAAGAAAGATTGTAGTGCATTTGAAAATCTAATATAAGTTAAAACAAAATATTGATTGTACAAAAAAGATGGGGGAACCCTAAGTTATTCAAATGAAAACTAATTTCTGTGAATTATTAAACACTTAAATGGCATTGCTAAATAAAATAGTCCTTCAAACTTAACTTTTTTTTGCAAAACTCAGAATTTTTTTGCTTATATTATATATTTACTAATGAAGCAAAAAAAGCACTAAAGTATAAAAATGCAAATAGTCCTGCTGTCATTCATAAGAATTTGATTTTCACATGGTCACTACTTAGAGGTATTTATGACTGGACTGTGTTGTTTTCTTAGCAACAGTCTTAGGACCATGGGTAGAAATTAGAAAGAGCTTGACTTTGGTGTGTTACTGATAGATATAGTAGGCACAGACTTAAAGCAAGATAGGGTCTCATAATGCTACTCCAGACATGAAACTACACTATGGATTGCCTATTTGGGGACTTCAAAGCATCAAAGTTATCAGCATTTGCTAAACATTGATCATTTTGTGTCTTGTAGTAATGAATGTGGTACCTGATGCAGCTCCTCCTAAACTTGACCATTCTGACTGAATTTACAAAGGCTGGGATGTAAAGGTAGAAGAAATGTGTTCAGGTATTGGTCTAATACAGAAAGTCCAGGTATTCGTCAGAATTTGGCTTAGTAGTATTGAAAACGGAATACAGAAATGAGTTTGTTCCAGCAGGGCCAGATTCAAATATTTAGTATTGTGCACTGGCAGGTGGAGGGTCACACAGTGCTTATTACTTCACCACTGCAGGAAAAGAACCCATAAAATTAAAAGAAAAGGGAAGCTGTTCTACATGTTGTCAGTCAAGGAATTCAGCATAAAATAAGTCAACACTTTATTGTAGATCATTTCCCTCTTGGCTTCTTCTGAAGATGAAGTCCTTGAGGGATCAGCCATGTATTTCAATATCAGCAAAGCATAGGAGACCAGCTGTGCATCATAATTTACAGAATTTTATTTTTTCATGAGGAAATCTTGACTTAAATTAGGTAGATTCTGTCTTGGCTTCACTTGATTATCTAGATTTACACAAGGGTTGGAAAAGCAATTTATGCAATTCAAAGATGCCAACTTGTCAGGGAGCAAATCAAGGTGATTTTCATAAAGGCAGTTTAACATAAGCACTCTGTGCTTCTACAAAGGATAATATGCTCTTCGGCTTTGGTTCCTTCAGAAAAGTGTATGCACATGATTGTGATGATTAAGTACATGTTCCCCTTCCCATAATTAATGTAAGCACAGGTACCCACAGTGACACAAATCATTCAAATCTCAAGTTGATCTGTTCAACTTTGTCCAAATCTTTTCCTATTTTGCACATTCTAAGAAGGAAACAAATGCATATTACTATACATTTTTTTACTTACTAGCTTAGGTTTTTTATTTTGTAAAAGCAATAAACATTTTGGATTTAATTTTCAGGTTTATCCCAAGTGGAAGAGCGTTGATACTTATTTTTGGAATCTATGAAGGATTCAAAATAATTTTAGGTTGAAAATTATCTTTATTGAGTAGGTGAAACAATGTGCAAAGCATCCAGTCCAGTTTAAGAAGTTAAAACCAGCAATCAAGTCTAGTACCCAGAATATATTTTAAAATATTAACTAAATACACAACCATTAATTATGATCATGATATTATCAGTCTTTCCCCAGAATGAAGGATTGGAAACTTACATGTACCTATACCTATCCCCTACCACACACACACACACACCTCCCAAACACATGCACACATACACACACACACACACACACACACACACACACACACACACACACACAACCCCATGCACCCACCACACCCTTCCATACACCACACACACCATACACCACAGATACATATAGAGAGTCCTTGATTTGCTCATTTTGTCTTCAATAAGAGTGGAAAGAACTCTGACACAGATTGGTACCAGGTTATATAGACTCATTTAGAAACTAGTCTTGAATAATTAAGCATTGGAAATCACTTGGCACTGTACATGACAAACTCTTCCACTTTTTTTTTTAGCTTTTGTACTCTTTCTAGATAAGGAGCTTTTCTGAAGTAGTAGAATACAAAGATGTAAGTTGTCTTGTGTTTGTGTATGTGTGTGTGATGTGTGCTTGTGTTTATGTGGGTATGTGCACACATGCATATATGTGGAGCTAGAGTAAATGCCAGGCATCTTCCTCTATTATCTTCCACCTTTCTCCCATATCCTTCCCACTTCCCTACCCACTCAACTTAGTGTTCTCTCTCTCTCTCTCTCTCTCTCTCTCTCTCTCTCTCTCTCTCTCTCCCTCCCTCCCTCTCTCTCTCTCCCTCCCTCTCTCTCTCTTTCTCAAAAACAAACAACAAAAAACACAAGAAGACAAAAAAAGACAAAACAACCCCCCCCCCAAAAAAAAGCACATGGTTGATCTAACCAATGTCACTCCATTGGGGAAAAAACCTTATTTTTCCTTTCTCAGCAGGTATCAATTGTAAATAACTTATCTATTGGGGTGGGCCTTTGAGCCCATTTACCCTTCTCCATGTTGTGATTTGATCTGGCTTGAACTCATGTAGGTCTTGTGCATGCTGTCACAATTTCTCTATGGTCATATATGCTTCAGTCCTGTTGTGCCTAGAAGACACCATTTTCTTGGAGTCAGCCAACACTCTAACTCTTGCAATCTTTCTGCCTCCTCTTCTCCATAGCGCCTTGAACCTTGAGGAGAGGGATTTGAGAAGACAGCTCCTCTAGGACTTTGTGTTCCAAAGTTTCTCACTCTCTGCACATTGCCCAGTTGTGGGTCTTTGTGTTAATTACCATCTTCTTTAAGAAGAAGCTTCTCTTAGGAAGGTTGGGTGAGCACTGTTCTATGAGTATAGGGATATTTTATTAGGAGTCATTTTATTAATACTCCCATCACATTTCAGCTACTATTGCATCAATATACCTTGCATACAGGCCACTATTACAGGTTGCATGTTTTGAAGCTGGGTGATAGTTACAATTTCTTTTCTCCTTCAATAGTTCCTTCCAATACTATGAACACTAATTAGTAGAGGTAAAGCTTCTTGTTGGGTGTTTCCTCTTATATATAGATGTTAGCTTTTAAGCTTTAAATACATGTAGAATATCAACCTAGGTTATGTAGCTTGGAAGAGATCACAGGGCATGAGGGGTTCTTCCCAAGGAAGGAGAAATAGAATAGTGTTATAAAGGGATAAAGAGAAAAATTGAATAGGAGAATTAAATGGACAGGGAATGGGGGGTGCATAAAGGAGGAAATATGTAGACAAATAACTAATATTGCAGGCCTTTTGAAAAGCCATGTGGGAATCTGCTACTATAGAATCTTCTTTAAATATATAAAAGCGAATTTAACTGGAGTTATCATACAGTAGGGAAGACACTGTACCAACTAGACATTATGTGTTACCAAGTAAACCACCCTCCCACCCCAAGTATGAAGAATGTTATATTTTGTTGAGTCATTGGATAAAGGAGTCCCATAGACCCAACAAAACATTATGACTATTGAAAATGTTAACAACTACCCCCCCATGTGATTCTAAGACCTTATATCTGAAGACATCACTTCTTAAGTCATGAACATGAACTTTGAGATAGGGTCTCTTGCTGAGCCTTGAGCTCATCGATTCATGCAGACTGGCTGACTCATGAGTCCAAGGGTTCTACTCATCATAGCCTGCTCACACCCAGCTCTGGAATTACAGCATGTGCTACCCTGGCTAGCTTTTATGTGGGTTCTGAGATATAATGCTTTTATAGTAAAGACTCTCCTAATAAAGTCATCTCTTCAGCCCTGTAAGTTGATTTAAAAAAAATCCCATTAATCATACTCTGAGAAAAATATCTCAGTGTTTATTATGTTACCAAGTCTTCATTGCAGTCCTGCAACTCAATTCCACAATTGCCTTCATGTTACATATGGGATGTGTTGACCTGATGTACATGTTCTGAGACTATTTAGCCTGCTCATTGAAAGTCATGTCAAACTGTGATATTGAGTCACATTTTTGATTTATGTCTTCCCTTTCTCCATATTTACTTTACTCAAGGAACAGACTAGGACATGGATAGGAAATTAATAGGAAAGAGGAAAAAACTAGACATGAAGACCTATGGAACATCTAGACAACCTGAGCAGATGTCTACTCTCCCACACTTAGGAGTGTTTTGGATCAATGACTGAATTTCAAAATAGGACTCAGAAGGGATTCCTTCAATAATATTATTGTAACATCAAGGGAAGAAATAGTGAAAAATGCAAAACCTAAAGCCGGGCGGTGGTGGCGCACGCCTTTAATCCCAGCACTCGGGAGGCAGAGCCAGGCGGATCTCTGTGAGTTCGAGGCCAGCCTGGGCTACCAAGTGAGTTCCAGGAAAGGCGCAAAGCTACACAGAGAAACCCTGTCTCGAAAAACCAAAAAAAAAAAAAAAAAAGAAAAATGCAAAACCTGACAAATGAAGTCAGAATACTGAATGAAACATTCATGAATGAACAGCAGCATGGCCAGTGCTCTTCTCAGGAATTATCTTGACTCTAGATTAATCTCAGATTCAATCAAAATTTATTTACTATTAATTTTGTCACAGGGTATATAAAAGACATTTTCACATGTTCTACCTATGTAACAGAGTTGTAAACCAATGAGCTCTGTAGTAGGTTGTTTGGTTTTGAGATTGTAAATGAAAATACAATATGCACATCTTTATTTAAGCATTAATTATACTGTGATAGAACATTTCATGTACCAATGTAGCTGTTGTGTCGAACACTATGTTAGGTGTTACTATGAGCATAGATTAAAGATACATCTAATCCTTAGCACTAGTGAACTTTAAATAGGGTTTTAAGTAGAGGAGATTATCCTTGATAATGAGAACAGACCTCATCTAATTCATCAAACTGGGGAATTACAAAGGAGAAGTGACTTTCCACAAGACTGAAATGCAGACACATTTCCTGACCTCCCAGTTTTGGGATTCAAGAGTGTAGAAACAATGCTCAACTGCTTCTTCAGCCTGGGGCTTTCCCTGCATACTACAGATTGCAAATGTCAAAGAACTGACTCCATTTCTTAAAATAAATCTACTTTTATGTGACTATATCCTACTGGTTCTCTTATTCCAGACAACCTTAACTAGTACATTTACCATGTACTTGTGCACATGGTGATTGCAAGTTCTAAATATTTAAATTAATTAGACTTCACTGACCATTTTTGATGCTGGATGCTACATACATCATGTATATGCCATGCTGAGTATGTTATTAAGCCTTATCCTGTGCCATTTTAATTTCATCACTTTTCTCACCTGAAAAAATGAAGACTAATTACAACATCATGTTTCAGGATGTTGTAAGAGTGGAATTAAGATAATATGTCAAGGATGCAGCACAGTGTCGGATAGACCCAAAACCTCATTCAATGTGAACTATTTTGCAAACCGTAACTCAACTCTACAAATATATTCATTTTACAAACAGTAAAGTTGAAGCTGAAACATAAAATAATTGTGACTGTGAAATCATGGCCACAATGTAACTTCCTTCCCTTGGTTTTATTGACCTCTCAATGGAATAGATGTGCTGAAATATTGAAGTTTGCATAAGGACTAGCTGAGAAGAGATGACAATCTGCATGACATGGAAGAAAAGAGTAAAACATATCACTTTTTTTTGTTTGTTTTTTTGAGATAGGGTTTCTCTATGTAGCCTTGGCGCCTTTCCTGGAACTCACTCTGTAGCCCAGGCTGGCCTCGAACTCACAGAGATCTGCCTGCCTCTGCCTCCCGTGTGCTAGGATTAAAGGCATGCACCACCACTACCTGGGAAAACCTGTCACTCTTACTAAAAGTGCTAAGGGATAGTTCACAGATAAGCAAATCTCAGTATACATTCACTGAAGCAGACTTTCAGCATCTACAAAATATTAGGGCAGGTATGCTACTTCTTTGTGAGTTTTGAAAAGTGACCATAAACCAAAGTTGGACCAGTTCTTCCCATTTCCTTGTACTTTTAATAAACATTTGGTAGAACTTATGACCAGCGCAATACAGATCCACACTGGTTACATATATTCAGCTAATATTTGATTTCATACTTACATACAAATGAATATAACACCAACATGATTAAGCTTTGATAATGATTGATATTTAATATTAAGAATTTGAACTGAAATCTAGTTTGAAGAAAATTTAGGGTCAAAATAAGTCCTATCTGAAATGCATTCTGAGATATTGACAACATAAAGCAAATACTGTCTTATTAGTGAAAGACATTTTAGGGTGAATATGTCTACCTAGTGTCTAGATACTCTAGGACCCAGTCCAGGGGACCAAGAACATTACAAGCCTGCAGAAGCAGGATAGGTTGATTTCCTAATACAGCCAATATTTTGTATTGCTAACTATGCTTACTTTAGAATTAAGCAAGTAAAATAAAAGAAATGGTTGACTGATATTGTTTAAACACACACACACACACACACACACACACACACACACACACACACACATACACACACTCCATTATTCTTTTTCCATGTGTAGAGGTCTAATATAATTTGTTTTGTACAGCTCTAGTTTTCTGAGACTGATAAAGGACAGTATCATATAAAAATTTGTAAATACACATAGTTAAGTAACTCTAATGAATCACAGTTGAGGATTTCTTTTTAAAATACCATTTCAGATGGGGGGCGGAGACTAGTCACATCTGAGTGGACACTTACAGAAAATAAATTATAGCTACAGACACAAGATACCATGAAGGAAAGGGACATTTCTTTGCAAGTATGAAAGGAAATGACCTTAGCTTAATCTAGCTAACCTGAGTTAGTTTTGTTTTCAAAAGTCCCTCCTTGTACTATTTTTCCTTTCTCTCAAAATTAAATGAATTCTGAATAAAAGTTTATTTATTTCAGACAATCAAGAATGTGCCTGCCTAGCATAAGCCTAAAAGGAAGAACCAAATGAAAAAGGGAAAAGCTCATGGTTTATCCTTTGTAACTGTGTATGAGATTTCTGTTGAAACAGCTTCAAGAACCTTGAAATGTTCAATGGCCTATGGGGGTTGCCAAAGACCTTTGTATAAAATTTGAGTCCTTGAAATTAAATGTATTGACTTTAGAATTCAGAAGGGAAACCACAAAATCAAAATGAATAAATGTTTAATTAAACGTCTGTAAGACATAACCTATGCCACTTCATTAATTATTAAATTTACTATTCATGAAAGTTTTATTATATTTGAAAACACTATGATGGATACACTGAACACTTCATGAGAATTTCTGAGTCAGTATAATGTTGAAAAATCATAGTTAATTGTAACTTATCTTAAACATATCACAGCTAAATGTTTTCAGAGGCAAATTTGTAACATTCCTCTTCAAAATTATTGCAGTAATACCAAACCCTGAGTGACGGTGTGCTCTCAAATGGTGATATGATGCCTACTGTAGCTTTCAAAGGGACATGAAGTTCTCCCTGCAGCTCCACATTGATTCAGCTCTATCTGCTGTGCCATGACAGGTTAGAAAGAAATACATGGCTTGTTATTAATTTCATTCAAACCTTTCCATATAGGTGATACTTTAGACTATGCTCTGTAGAAGCAGTCCCTTTGAAGACAGCTGTATGTAGAAGGTTTGCTGGTCAGTGCTCTTTGGAAATACACCTACAGCAGGGTGTATGAGGCAAAAGAAGTAGCCAGAAGCAATATGGCAAAACTAGAGGACTAGGTCCTGTGATGAGCTCAGGCGTTGGTATGGGCATGGCTCTGCAGAGCTACTCCAAGCTAGGACATTTGAGTTCTTGTGCAAGTCAGTTGTTTAGTACATGTCTCCCATGGGCATGTGATAAAAAGGTTTGGATAGCAGTTTGTGACAGTTATGGGTAACACCTTGGGTAGGGGACTTGAATGAGATGCTTAACAGTATGTGTCAGTCTGTGTGCTTTCAGGTGAGTAGGAATGCTCACATCAAGATTAGGCTTAAATATTCTATACCTCTCATTTCTTAAGCTATGATCCCAACTTTAAAGAAAAGAGAACTGATAGCAAAGATTTATATAAACTTTTTACATTCATGTATGACATAAGAGGTGAATGGTAAAACTTATTAAGAACCTCATTGATTCCAAAGCCCAGTGTTCCCACCTAAATCTACTGTTTTTTTTCAATGTAGTTGAGAAGGTTTTTCTTCAAAAAAAATAAAATAAAAAAAAACTGTGCAAAAATATCATACAGTTGTGTTCAAAATAGTTATGAAATTTCCCTGTGGGAGAATAGTAATTTCATTATAACAGTAGCTTGCCTGTGATGTACTGTATATTGTTCTCATGCTTCACATCAATAGACTCTTCAAGCTTCAGAAGCTACAATTTATTTGCTTATGACCCCCTTTCAGTGATTGGTAAAATAAGAGAAGAAAGGGTCAGACAACTCCTTAAGATTACAGAGCTTTAAGCCGTAGAGAGAACTCCATACTCCAATCCTCTGAGAAACTCGCTTAATACTGAAGTGCTATGCCTCTTCAGGTCAAGTGTTTATGCATTACATTTGAAGTGCTGGCCTACTACTCTGTTATAGAAAGGAGTATTGGCATCAGCACACATTTGTGGGAGACAAAGTCAGTGTCAGCATCTAGGAAATTTCAAGGACTGAAAATGAACAGGCTCAGAGAGTGTAATTGTTTAGCTTTTGTCCCTAAAAATGGTTGCAAAAGTGTATTATAAATAAGACACACTGTGTTGAAATGTAGGCAAAGTATATAATGAAGTACTCTTTGTGAGAGTGTAGCTATGTTCACAGTTCAAAGATTGAGCCAGCTAAAGAGATTGCCACTTTTATAAGACTATCAACATTGTATTTTCTCTGATGCTAAAATATTTCTTAACCACTCTGCTCCTCTCCCATCTTTCTTTGTCTCTGTTTCTATCTCCACCCCTCTCTTTATCGCTCTTTCTCATCCATATCTTTCTCAGCAAAATGAGATTTATTCAATGTGGGCACATTGAACAGAGGATCAAAGAGGTTTAGTGTGCTCTCTAAATCCATCTCCAGGGTCTTATCACAACGTGTAGGTTTAAATTGAGGAAAAGAAAAGATATATGCATCGCTAACCAGTCCCGGTCAAGGTATGGTCCCAGCCATCATCCCTGTTTGGCCTCCTAGCTCTCCTCCAAGGTGGACTGACAAGTTGTTCTAATTATGTAAACTCCTTTTCCAGGGAAAAAGCTCCTCTGGCTGGTGTCAGTGTATAGTCCTTTCCCAACTCCCAACATCTCATAATTACATTTCTAAGCCTATAGGATAAAGGACAGCCTTTTGCAGACAGTCAAAACTTAGTACATTCTATGTAGTCCAGGCTGGCCCTGAACACAAAACCAACCTCCTCCTAGAGCTGAGATTCCAGGCATGCAAGACCATACTGATTCTTCTATTTTCAGTGCTTGTGATGAGCCTCCCATATTCTGAGCAAACATGCCGCTGAGCTGCATCTCCTGCCTTGAGTAGAACTTTAAGGCTATTTCCTCCTTTCTATTCACAATTGATTTTTTAAATTTTTTTTATTTTTAGTTTATTTTTATTTTTTAATTTAATTTTATAATTTAATTTAATTTTACATATCAGCCATGGATTCCCTTGTCCTCCCCTGCCCTCCGCCTTTCCCCCAGCCCACCCCCCATTCCCATCTCCTCCAGACAATTGACTGTCTTAGTTTGGTTTCTATTTCTGTGATAAACACTTGACAGAAATCAATGTGGAGAGGAAAGGGTTTATTTCAGCTGATGGTATGCAGTCCACCATGAATGGGCATCAGAGCGGGAACGTAAGATATGAACTTAGAGGCAGGAACTGAAACAGAGGCCATGAAGTAATACTGTTTACAGGTTTGTTCTCCTTGACTTGCTCATTTTGCTTTCTTATATCACCTTTGTCCACCTGCCCAGGAGTGCACCATTTATAGTGGCCTGGGCCCTCTCACAATCAATCATCAGCCAAGAAAATACCCTATTCCTGGCACCTTGCCTGGGCAGCACACCAGATCTGACACTGTTGGTGGGGGCTCAAGGGAGCTGGGCCTGTAGGCATGAAAGCAGGAGAGCTGCCCATGCCCCCTCCTTGGTATGCTATGGGATGTCAAGGGTAAGGGAAAAACTCACCTCCCTCCCATCTAAGACAGACAGGAGAGCCAACCTCAGAGACCTAAGAATGGAAGAGTTGGCCCTGTCCCTTACCTAGTGCAACAATCCAGAGAATGGGCCCTGTGCTTTGCCTGGGTAAAACAGTAGAGTTGGCCCTGGTGGTGTGAATATGGGTGAGTTGGACCCAAGGGTGTGAGAACAGGAGAACTGGCCTAGCTCCTTGCTGCCTGCAATATTAGGTAAGCTAGCAAGGGCAGTGCTGGAGAGCTTCTTTGGGTGGTGATGAGGTTAGCAGGTTGACCAACCTAGCTACAACTCAGGCCCAGAACCAGGACTAAAAGATATCCCACCCCAACACCCACCTCATTTGTGAACTGCTGGAACACATGAAGGGGCGAAACCTGCAGATCCAAAGTTAAAGGATCTCCAGGACACCAGGGAACAATAGGGTATCCAAGAGGAGTCCCAGTGAGGGCCCAGTTTTGATAGTGTAGCTGAAGTCAGAGGCCTCGAATCAGACAAATGACTTATTGCAATGAATACTTACAAGTAAAGATGTATGGACTAAAGGTTATACTGTGACTGTATGACTCAGTAGCCCGTATTACAGCTTCCACCCTGAATTTTTGTTTTAACTTTTTTTGTTTGTTTGTTTTACTTTTAATTTTTTTTTTTTTTTTGCTTTGTTTTGTGGGAGGAGGTTGCAAGGGCAGAAGCAAGGGGATGGGGAGATGAGTGGGATCAGGATGCATGATGTGAAATCCACCGAGAATCAATAAAAAGTTGAAAAAAAATAAAAAAGAAAAGAAAATGCCCTACATACTGGCCTATAGGCAATCTAATAGAAGCATTTTGTCAGTTAAGGTCCTCTTTCATGATTAACTCTAGTTTGTGTAAAATTGACCAAAAAAACAAAAACATAAAAACCAAAACCCAAACCCAAAATAAAACAAAACAAAAAAACCTAAAAATGACAGGATTATTAATTGAAATATGTAATTCAATAATTTTATAGTTATTTAAGTAGACAACAAACGCTGTGTGGCTGATCACCAAGTTGAGAAATCACCTTTACTCTGAAAGCGCCTTCTCCCACTGCAGTGTAGCCTGCTGATGATGGAGACTGAGGAGAAACTGGAGGCATGTACCCATCACCTTCAAACTGTTTACAAGCAGGTCATTAAGAGTCCCAGAAGGAAGACTGCACTCATTGTTAAGTGCAAACCATTTATAATACATATTTTCTTATGTCTCAAAGAAAATATTACTGTTTGCCAAGGTGAAGATACGGCATGCTAATTCTTGATTCTGGATGTTCTATGCAGATGGAAGTTTTGATGGGAACTAATGGATGCTTAGCTCTGACCCTTGGCTGAAAATAGCAGCTTGTTGTTTTTTAGAAAGAATAAGATCAATTTCCAAACATTTTATAAATCTCAGGGCTTTTTTCCTTTATAAATAGACAAATAAATGGCCACATTAGCACTTTCAGTTCAATGTGAGCCAAGGACATTTTTAAAATGTCACAACTCAGGGTTAACGCTCTTATTTTTGACATTTGGCCTTCAGATTTTTCTCCTTAATTGTCTGTTTGCTGCTTCATTGCCATATATAGAGATTTAAGGTCAAATTCATCTCTTTCTTGTATTGCTATAAGATATAAAATCCAAAAGTTTTAAATATTTCATATGTTGCTGGCTACCACTTTTCCAATCTCTCTACTAGATCAAACATCTTGAATCTATGGAAGTCTTTTGTTTAGGCCATAAATGTCCCAAGCAAGAGTTGTCAGCTGTTTGATTCCAACCTAAGCAGTTTGTTCTCTATCAGGTGCATGTGCATTTGTTTTTATAGACCACTGGAAACATTTGGGGCTAGTCTTACAACAGCAAATGAGGCCAGAATATAAGCTTTTGCTGTTCTATAAGAAATTGAGTGAACCTTCAAAGAGGTTGATATGACTGGAACTTGAGATTTTTTTTCTTTAAATACAGACCAGGTCCAGAATGGTACTGCATGAACTGAATGTAAATGCTATATACACTCAGCTGAGGGGGACTTAAAATAAAAATGCTGTATATCTATAGGCATAAATCCTTAATCTCTCTCTATTTCTCTGTCTCTATCTCTGTCTCTCTATGTCTCTGTCTCTCTCTGTCTCTGTCTTTCTCTCTCTCTCTCTCTGTGTGTGTAAACGTACATACTATTAGGTATTCAGGTGTATCCACATATATGTAGAGGCCATACATGTCCGATGTCTTACTGAATTGCTTTCCACTCTATGTTTTTGAGGTGTGGTCTCTCACTGAACACAAAGCTCATTGACTAGGTTAGTGTGACTAATAAGCAAGCTCGAGAGATGCTCCTATCTCCATCTGCCTGGACCTGGGGTTAGAGGCATGCCCCACCGCTCCAGCTTTTTCATGAGTGCTGGGATTCCAAATGCATGTCCTATGCTTGAGAGGCAAATACTTTATTGATGATGCAGCACCCCAGCCTCCTGAATTTCTTGCTTACTGACATTTTCATTGAGAATAATACATAGTGAAAAGCATTATGAGATGCATCTGCTAATATTAAGACACCTGGCTTAAGTTATAGTATGTGCTGCCTATTACTCATTTGGAATTAATGTATTGATAACCAATTATGTACTACATATTAGGCTAGTTACTGGGTGGCAAAGGAAAAGTTGCCTCTTTTAAGAATGCTGAGAGACCCTGTCTCCCATTTCATACTTTATCTAGTGATTTGCTATTGTTTTTTCTCTCTCTCCTTTTTTTTTTTTTTTTTTTTTTTGGTTTTTTTGAGACAGGGTTTCTCTGTGTAGCTTTGCACCTTTCCTGGATCTTACTCTGTAGACCAGGCTGGCCTCGAACTCACAAAGATCCACCTGCCTCTGCCTCCTGAGTGCTGGGATTAAAGGCATGCGCCACCACCGCCCAGCCTTCTCATTTATTTTAAGTTTGAAAATCAGGACAAGTGTGCAAGCATATTCTAAGACAGCTTCTTTTCATGGATATCTTGTAGCTAATCCACCGCTCTCCTGTCTACACCTCTCCTGTTTTTACCCTACTCTTAGTGGTAGAAGGTGGTCGCTGACAGTGATAATAGAGCCTGAATCGGCCATCTTCTGTAATCAGACAAGACTTCCAGGGGACAGACTGGGACACTAACCCACCCACAAAACCTATGACCAATGATTTGTCCTGCCTACAAGATGTGCTGGGGTAAAAAGATGGCAAAGAAATTGTGGCAGTGTCCAACTAATGACTGGCACAGCCGGAGACCAATACTTGAGAGGGAGCTCACCCCTGAGGGCCAGGACACAGAGGTGGGATAACCTAGAGATCCAGAATAAAACCAAACAAAACCCCACAATAACAAAACAAAACAGAAGAAAAAGTCAATGAAAAGATTCCTAATGATATTCTGCTAAACTGTTAGATTGATGCCTAGCCCAACTGTCACCAGAGAGGCTTCCACCAGCAACTGATGGAAACAGATCTAGAGATTCAAGACTAAACATTAGGCAGATCTTGGTGAACCCTTCAGAAGAGGGGAAGGAAGGGTTTTAGGACCCAGTGGTATCAAGGGCACCCCATGAAAACACACAGAACCAACTGACTTGGGCTCATAGAGGCTCATAGAAACTGGTACTGACTACCAGGGAGCCTGCATGGGACTGACCCAGGCCCTCTGCAAATATGTTACTGTTGTATAACTTAGTCTTCATGTGAGACTCCTAACAGTGAGAGCAGGGACTGTGTCTGACTGTGTTGCCATCTTTTAGGACCCATTCCTCCTACCAGATTGCCTCATCCAGTCTTAATAAAAGAGGAGTTGCCTTATATCAATGCAACTTGATATACCATGGCTGATTGATATCCATGGGAGGCCTGCCTGTATGTGAAGAGAAACAGTGGGGGTGGAGAGGATGGGGGTGGGAGAGAAGGGAGAGGAACTGGGAAGAGAGGAGGGAAGGGGAAACTTTGATTGGGATGTAAAAACAAACAAACAAAAAAATCAGGTGCCCAAATACTGCACAAGAGGGCTCTACCTCTCTGATGACATATGAAATGACTTAGCATGATAACTATTTTAATGGCTCAATACCAGCATCTGCAATTCAACTGAGCAAAACCTTTGTCCAAATAGAGGTGAAGATGGTTAATTAAATCAGTCACAAAGTTCTGGGAGATTTGATTTAGTGAAACCAAAAAGTTAACTTCAGCAAGCTGAATCTATAAAAAGAATTATACTATGCAGACAAGGTATTATGGTATAGCCAAAAGTTAATAAACTGGCACAATGAGGCAGAGGAGAAAATGAAAAATATACACATTGTAGGATTACAGACTCAAAAAAGTTGAAATTTTCTAATTGTATTATGACAGCAATTCTTGCATCTGAAAATAAAGAGAAGCCAATTTCATAATCTTTGAGCTGGCTCTGTAGTTATTCTTGTATTTCTCTTTCTCCATTTCTCTACTTTAGTCTCTTAATAAATGTCCATTTAAGGTGAAGTTGGTGGGTCCCTGCCCCTTTTAGTTCAAAAAGTCTCCTGCACTTAATTGCTACAAACATGCTCAGCATCTATGAATTGCTCCACTGAATTACTGAAGTCATTTTAACCTTTGATCTTGAAGACATTGTATTATCATAGTCCAAAACAGAATGTACGTAGACCGACATAAAAGAGAAGAGCAATCAAAAGTCATTATTATATATTCAGTCTATGTTTTAATGCTACAGACAAATACAGAAATTATGATAGTGATAATAGGTCTTGAATGTTGCCATCAGCCCCACCAGCTGGGCAATGTTTTCCTGTAGAGTAATGAGGAGGCATTTCCAGGAGAATGAAGACCCCAAACCAGGATGGAAACACCATTTCAAAAATGCTGAAATTCTGCTACTGCATAACTGTGGTACCTTCAGCAAATATTTAATGTATGACCCCCATTCTCTCAATTTAGTAGACATTTATAATAAATGATAGGTTTGATAGGAGAGTAAACAAATTAATATTCAGAAATGTTTTGTGGATCAGTGAGAGAATGATAAGTCCTCAATACACTTGAGCTGCTTTGGAGGGACCAAGGTTTCTTCACTCCCCATGGCTTTTATTTTCTTTGCTTTCTAGTAGACAGAACACCTTGCTAAGTCATTTGTAAGTTACTATAAGAGTCAACAAAAATTAATGTGTCTATGACCATGTGTTTTTATTGGGGTGTGGGTAAGAGTTATCTTTGACTTGAAAGACTTTCCGAAGTTTGCCATCCTAATTTGGCAAAGGGGTGTTCTTTAAGTGATACAAAAAATTTGTGAGTCTTATTCTCTAACTCATAACTATTCAAGTATGTAATTATAACATTAAAGAGTCACAGACAACAGGAAAACAACTTAGTAGAGTGTGTTGCAAAACAATTTTTTTTGAAAAAAAAAACTGGCAATGAGAAAAGTTAGACCAACAGGCTCTAGTTTTCTGACACCTAGTAGCAGACAGTGATGGGCACAATCTTCAGATAACCTGACCAGGTCTTTCCAGACACTCTTGGATACTACTATTTGATCAGGAGCAGGCCACTTAACCTTTCTGACCAATCTTTCTCATTTGTGTGTTGGAATAAATATTTTATGAAACTTCTTTACTATTATTGTGCTAATAATTTTTGTTATATTGGAGCCAAGAAACTTCATGTATTGAAATAAAAAATTCTTGAAATTTCACCCCCGTTCTACATGAGATTATTGTCTTCTTAGATTTTCCCTGTCACTTTGCATAATTGATGGCTGTAAGATTCACAAGGCAGAGTAAGTTTTCAAGAACTAAGGAATTCTGCAAGGTGAAGTTCTGTTCTGCAGAAAATACTACTTGGAACTAAGGCAGATACAGATACTGAAATGATAATTGCTTATTCATGAATGCACATAGCCACTTATTTCTTCAGCACAAACATATTTAGAAATGTCCTCTTCCTTCCTTCCTTCCTTCCTTCCTTCCTTCCTTCCTTCCTTCCTTTATGTTTAGCTAGGTCTAGATCATAGTGTAGGCTGGCCTCAAGTTAATAGCCTTTCTGCATTTGCTTTCTAAATTCTAGGATTATAGGCTTCTGTTCTTTTCAACTTGACTCATAGTATTTTTGGTAAAGTGTAACAGGTAATAAACATAAGAATGATAAATGATATCATAGTCATGGACTGGAGCATTCATCACTATCATATTACTCTTATATTACATGGATAGGAAGAATGGATTAATAAATGGAACATAATTCACAAAACAATGACTATTTTCTTCACTTACAAAAATAGCTACAACTACAAAAATTAGAGATAGCATAATTACAATAAATCTATAGCAGAATTAAAAAGACAATGGACATGAAAACATTTTATGGCAGTATGCGCAAGACTTGTACAATGTCACAGCACACTAAATTGCAGCCTGGAAGCTGGGAAGTGGGTATAAAATCCACTAGCAAATTAGGAGTATTGCCAATCAATAGCCATTGTGAAAGAGAGAGAGTCAGTTTTCTTTAATGGTTTGACCCCTGATAAATCAACTGCATTCCAGGACAGGCCAGACTCCCAAGATTAGTTGAATAATACAAATTGAAATGGATGGGTTTAAAAAAAGAAGAAAACTCAGAGTTGGGTGGGTAGGTAAGTGAGGATGGAGAGACTGGGTCTGAGAAGAGTTGAACCAAGAAAGATTTGAATATGCCCAAAATATATAGTATGATTATTCATTAATTCTCAGAAAATTAATGAAAATACTATTAAAATGAAATAACTTTGTTGGAAAAAGAAAATAAATAATAATCAGGTAAATGGTCATGGAATTTTTGTTATACGTAATGTGTTTTAAATACAATGACGATTATTTTAGATTGAGAAAGAAAAATTTTATTCTGATCATCAATGATGGCAATAATCTCATCTAATGTAAATGTTTTACACACATCAACTGCACTTTGAAATTTTTCATGTTGGATTTACAAATCTCCAAAGAGTCTTCTACATGCTGTTGACAAGAAACTCACTTTAAACAGAAGAATATAGCTAGGTTCATTTCCAAAGTACAGAAGTCAACAAGGCACATCAAAAGAACATCAGTTGAAAGAAAGCTGAAGGGGCTACATTACAATCAAACAAATCATACTTTAGGACAGGAACAAATGAGACATTGGACAGTGATAAATGAGGCAACTCCAAAAAGATAGAACCATCCTAAAGCTGGTTCACCTAATAATGGGACTGGAAGATTCATGAATCCAAATCTAGTAGTCCTGAGAATTAAGGAAGTCCACATTGTAGCTTGATATTCCAATACTGCTTCACCAACAATTGATAGAATAAATATAAAACCAGTAAGGTTATAGGAACTGAAATGTACTATTAGCCAACTTGACCTAATTGGCCATTTGACACAACATTCCATCCAGTATCAGTAGAACATCTACTCTTTTCAAATGCACAGCGAATATTCATTATGATGGAGAGTATACTGGACCATAAGATAAGTCATATCAAGTTAAAAAAATTGACAATACAGAATCTTTTCTAATCATCACACATTTAAGTAAAACAAGTTTTTAATAATTACTAATATAATATATTGGGAGCTGAAAGGATGACTCAGTGTTTAGGGGTGCTTGCTGCTCTTGCAGAGGACCCAGATTTAGTTCCCAGTGCCCACATCATGAGGCTTACAACTTCTTATAGCTCCAGTTCTAGGAGCTCTAAAGGCCTTTGGCTTCCTTGGGCACCTGCATATGTATAGTATACATACACTCATGAATGCACATATTATACACTGAAATAAATATATAAATAAATAAATCTTTTAAATAAAAGTTATCTAGAAAATTTCCCAATGTTAAGAATTAAGTAACAGGTTTCAAAGTAACTCATGAGTGAAAAGGGATATTATCAGGGAAACAAGCATTTGAATTGCACAATAGTGAAAAGACCAAATAACATTTGTGGGATTCAGCTAAAGAAACATGTCATCAAAAATTATGGTGTTAAATATTTTTGTTACAAAAGAAATACAGTTCCATCTTAATGATGTATCCTCCTGTCTTAAGAAACCAGAAGAGGATGATAGGAAGAATAAAGGAAATAATAAAGATTTAAAATGGACAAAAATGGTGTGGAAAAACCAAAACCAACCCAAACACCTATGAAACATGAAATCACTTTATAAAAGAGAGACAATATTGAGAAAGCTCTAGTCAGGACAAAAAAAGAGACCAAAGTCTGGGAGAAAAGAGGGATATGATCTCAGATCCTGCAGATGTTAGATAACAGGAGAATATAATGTTCAACTTACTGACCATAATAACATCAGTGAACTTAGATGAAAAGAACTAATTATTTTAAAGATGCTTGGACCCAAGTTCACTTAAGATGAAACAATTCACCTGGATAGTATCCTATTAATGGAATGAGACGAACTAGAAGAATTAGAAGTTGAAGACTTCAAGTAAAGAAAGCATCAGCTCTTAGTAAATTCACAAACTGAACAAATAATACCAATACCACATAAACATTTCCATAAAGCACAACTCATTTTATAAAGTGAACATTATTTCAGTCCCCAAAGAAGGCAAAGGTCTCACAGGAAATGAACACTATAATCCAATGTCACTATTAGTTGTACATTTATATACTAGTAAGACACATATATCAAGTATGTAAAAAGTGCTACTATATACTAACCAAATAGGGACCATCTCAGGAATGCAGAACTGGATTAACATTTGAAAACCAACAAGAAACTTGTGTCAAGTTCCACTCATGATAAAAACAATCTATAAAACAATCAACACAGTAAATAATAATTATTTACCCAAAACTGCCATTAGATTTTTACCTAATTCAAAGACCAAAGGTTTTTTTTTTTTTTCATAAAGCTGAAAGGAACAAATCAAGATATCTACTCATGCTACTTATATTCAACATGTCAGAAATATTAGGCCACATATAAAAAGCAAAAGTTAAGATTCTTCCTGAAGGGGTCTATTAAATGAATATATTTAAGGCATATATAAAATGTATCTGGTGCAGAGGAGACGGCTCAGTTGTTAAAAGCACTGACTGCTATTCCGGGGGACCAGGATGACAGAATGTCATATCCCAGTATGATACAATGATTCACAATCTTCTGTAACACCAGTCCCACAGGATCTGATGCCCTCTTCTGTTGTCTGTGGACACAAGGAATGCAAGTGATGAAGACATGCATGCTCGAAAAACACCCATACTTATAAAATAAATAAATAAAGGAAATAAAGTTTAAAAAGTGTATGTGGATCTTTTTGCATTGACTATCACTCCCAGTGCAGACATCTTACCATTTGATATCAAATGGACCAGCCTAGAGGACATGGTGCTAAGTGAAAAAGGCTAAAGAAACACAAATATTGAGCAATTTTACATATCCATGAAATCTTAACGTAAGCTTTAATTGCCTCAACAACACTTGAACTTTGTGTGCACATCAGATAAAAAGTTCTCTTGAATGCCAAAATATAAACAAGGCAACATTTCTTTGTCATACATGTAGGACAACAGTTGGATGGAGCCATAACTAATTTCTAGACACAAGGGTTATGCTCTCGTCCCTGTAAACTTACAGTACATTTCTAGATGACTGTCACAGGGGCTAAACATTTGGGAAAACATGGGTTCTGCTGAAGGCTGTGGAAATATCAATTCTGTGCCTGGGAGATTTAGATAGGTACCAAACCAGAAACTCAAGGGATGGAATTTGACATGCTTGGGAATTACCAAAAATCATGGAAAAGACTTAATGTGTTCACAAGTAAGAAGCCCCCCTGTGAACTGACAAGAGCAGGTAGAAATGGTCTTTGAAGGAAACTGTTCAGAGACAAGGCTCTATGGCTTTTAGACTTCTTTGGATCCCCTGAACAGAGTCTATTTATTTTTGCTCTACTTTTGTGAGGATGTTTATTAGTTGAGTTGGTATTGCCATAAGGAGTAAAAGTCAGGTTTATGTTCTATCCAATAGCACAGAGATGCCTCTCATTGTGTCGTAGTAGCTTGCTGACTAACATAAAAGAATTGTGGTCCCAAGTTTATCGTTCTTTACAAATCACCCAAGAACATGAAGTTAATACCTGCCCATCTTCACTTCACTCTAAGGGATTCAGAATCTGGGAAAATGACACAAAAATGTTGTTTCTCTTGTCTACATCTACTGCTATAATTAAGTCATGTCTTTCTGCCCCCAGAATGGTCATGTTGAGCCAACATCTATGCAACTGTGGCAGGCTAACCTAGTCTAATAGCTTGCAAGTTCCAACCTTTGAAAACCACGTTTGAAATTAACTATTAATATTCACAATGTGCAGAAAACTTGACCAGGAAATTTTATCTGTTTGTAAGAAATTTACAGCCATATTCTCTCACAGACATAAAAGCATACTCCATAATTATTGAAGCATTTTTGGGTACAAACATATTTAATATTGGTATCAGTATTACAAATCATAGACTACAGATAAGTTATATGAAATGAGATCAATCTGTGTGTACCTAAGTGGAAAATTGCTCTGATCTACAGTAGATAAAGTCAACAAACTCCAGTGTCATATTTAGTATGACTCAGCGCAAGTTTTGAACACACACAATTTTAGGATTGTTACCCAGAGAACTGTTACTAGGCTGTAACTTGGGAATGAGCAGGAATTGTCACATAATAATCCAGGGGACTAAGAGCTTTTGCATGTTATAATTGGTTGCATGTTTAAAAGTGTAAAAAAAAGCCAATATATTTACATATACTAAAGTAAATATAAAGATTTTGTACACTATGTGAAAATTAGCAAAACTTATTTAGACTTCAAAGTTACTCTTATTAATAATATTATTCTGCAAAATGAATTTCTTTCTCTTCCTCTATACTCTAATGCACTGCTTTGTCTCCTGTTGGTGACTTCTGTTGTTTTGTCACCATGGATAGATTTATCATTGATATAATCATAATTTACTTTTAGTAATTATTATTAATATTTTTAGTAATTATAACTCTGTGCATCTGCAATGGATTCAGTGAAGTTACTAATGGCAACAAATAATCATCACAATGATGTTTATTATTTCCTTAGTCAGCTTATTGGGTTTTTCACACTACTGGAGAACCTAGAGTTGGTTTGCTTTGTTTTGGCATTAGGTGGTAAAGTAGTCCCCATTGACCTTGATCTTATGGCAGTCTTCCTGTCCTGCTGGCTCAGCCTTCTGAATGCTTAGGACTACTTTCATGTACTTCCACAGTAGGCTGAGGAAGTGTGAACTGACATTTCTGTGGGCAGAGTGGATTTAAAATTATTCATTTAAACACATTGCACATTAGCACTTCTATTCCTGGACAGTCTCATACACATGTTCACCAGGAGGAAAACACAAACACATTCACAAATGGTATTATTTGTGTTAGCAAAAATATGGAAGCAAATGTGATGTCTGTAATCCTGACTGCATGCCCTATGATCGGATCATTTATGTAGGAGCTTTAAAACAAGATCAACACAGTCTCATAAAATTGCACGGGCACCACTGATAAATAAAACATTGAGTAGAAATATTAAGTGAAAGATAACAGAGTGAAAATGTGTGTGCATAAACCTATGACAAAAGTTTTAAAAAGGCAATGCAAGAACATGCAAAATTTGTTGGAGACAGGTGATGAAGACTTTTCACATGGTCCTATTAGAATGTGAACATATTTCTTCAGATGGTTGCTACTTCATGACTACTCATCTTCTTATTTGCTTCACAATCTACAAGCATATCCTGAGAAAACAAATGTATTATTTCATATATATATAATATATATAATATATATTATATATATCACACTAAAACATGAGTATGAACTGCACTGGATATCATCAATCATCTTTTTATTTAACACATGTCTGTAGACTATATCTGATTTAAAATTTTGAAGTTATTTTATAGAATGATGTTTTAACTTCTACCACTGTGGGTGAGTTTTGGACATTCTAACATTATCAATTTGTGTGTTAAAATCTGTGGGACTAAGTGTGAATTAGTGGCATATTCTCTATTTATGATATTGTTGTGCAGATAGAATATATTTGCTTATAGGTTACCTTTCTACAATTGTAATTATGTTTTCAAGAACAAAAATATTGCATAGTAGGAAGCAGTATAGGTGTTACTGGAAGCTTCATGCTGTGTAATAGAAGTGAGGATTACTTTCCTGTGGACCGTGGTTTCTATGAATAGAATTAACCAGACACCAATTATCACCTCATTGAAAGAATAAGTCACTGTGACATCTACAGCTGAGATCAAACTCATTGCTTTTGCAATGTGAATTAATTAGAACTGGAGAGAGCTATACTGAAGGGTTAGGGAGCATTGAAAATATATTTTAAGCAACTCAGGGAAGAATGTGTTTCAATTAGTATACGATGGTAATATGCAATAATTTTATTTATGCAAAAGGCTTTACAGAAATGCTTAAGGAAACAGTGGAAGAGGCATAAAATTATCTTCCTTTTATTATGACTATAATCAAAAGGATACAAAACATTGGTAAATACTTATTTATTTATTTATTTATTTATTTATTTATTTATTTATTTTTAACTAGCATGCAGACCCTACAAAAAGGATTTACTACAAAGTGCATAGCCATGGTGGTGAATGGAGTAAAATGGTTGCTTTCTTACAATCACTCAAAAACACATCATATAAATATGCCCACCAGCCACACATCAGATAAATATGCCCACCAGCCTCTCTGGACACAGCAGTAGGTGTTACCATCTGCTCCCAAATATGCCTGCAGCCCTGTAGCTCTTCCATTTTGGCACCAGAATTTATGGGAAGAGCATGATGTCCTAAGATACACTGATTTCTGAAAAGCGCCTTGAAAGAGAATCCAGTGACACAGCGTTGTATAAATAGCTGGGTTTGCTTCAGCCACTGCTGTGTTGGAAGAAGCCACCTCCTTCTTCTATGTTGGGACAGGATGACATGACCCAGAAAACTTAACATCTTGTTGGAATGAGCAGGTAGACAGAACATTGTTCCAGAAGATGATCACCACATGTGTCATCTATTCATTTGTACCAGAAAATGTAAAGAACAAAACAAAACGTAAATTTGATGATCAAAACAGATGGTACCACTAGCAGGTAATGGGGAATATAAAAAGTCCTGAGAAAACTGGTAGCCACAGTTTGAAGATAATGTCCCCATCCCAGGGGCACTTCTAGGTAGGTTCATTCCCATCTTTAAAATTAGTTACTGACTGTGAGAGGTAGGAATCTGCAGTGAATTCACAGTGATGAAATGAAGAGTTCCCAGTCCTCAGGGATTTTTAACCTCATACTATATTATTAATATTGATACCCAGTTCTCATGTTGTTGTGCTTACAACCACTTAAAGATACTGGATACTATAAGAATTAATAATTTGTGAATACTATTTCACACAAAATAGCAATTTTAACTTGAAAGCAGGGTTTTTGTTAATTTTTTTTTACTATATCTGATTATTTAGAAAGAATCAAGAAGAAAAAATATTCTTAAATTTGAGAATGTCTATGGGGGCAATATGAAAGTCAAACAAATTGGCCATCATAATATGGGAACAAGAACAAGAAAATGGTGTCTTCAGTAACTGAGTAATAATGATGTTGGCCAAATCAATAATAATAAACTTATGGAAAAAAAGCATCCATCAGAAAAAAATTTGTTGCTTGGTAGGAGAATCTGACATATTAGGCAAGTACTTAGGTCTTATTTTTAAATAGACAGAATATTAATTACAGGCTGATGATGCTCTTGAATGAACAGAGGAGTTTTGCTTTCAGCTCTGTGAAACACCTGCACAGATAAGATTACCATCCGTGCCTCCCATGAAGTCAAGGAAGGGTATGGAAGGCAACACTGGTGATGTTACTGAGGCATAAGGCAGCAGGGTAGGGTGTAATGATAAAACCAAAGTGCTTGCACAAGATTGCCATGACTGGCATTTATAATATAGGCAAAGCATCATACAAATTATCTTTTGGAGCACCTGATTTAAAAAAAAAATTCCCGAAGCAGTAAAACCATGTCATTATCCACAAACAACTTGAAGAGCTGCAAATTTGAAACATGACATGTGCCTGTCACCTATACCTTCATCCTCATTGAGTTATTCCTAATAATGATGATTAGCCTATATGTATTGCAAGTGGGAGTATATTTTTTACTTGAAGATTTGACATGGGAGGAAACTATTCCATAATTGTACATTTGTACATACAGAAAAATCTCATTTCAAATATTCTTGAATACTAGCATCACTAAAAGTTTTAAATTTTATCTAAATCTAAAATCCAGAGTAACATTAATTAATCATAAACACTAATATGTGGACAATATTTAAGGCTCTGCATATATGATATTTTAAAAAATAAAGCATATACTTTCCAGGGGTTGTTTTGATTTAGTTGTTATCATTAATGGTAAAAAATTAACCATCTTCCAGAATAAAATATACTACTCAGCACAAGTAAACATGTAGGATCAGATTTAAATATAAATATTTACTTGAGCTTTTAAATAAATATTAAAAATCACTTTCAGAGTTTGTGTTACATTTATTTTGCAAATATCTAGATTATCCATGTTGCTGAATGTTCAGTCACCTTTGTTTTTGAGAAGTTTTAGATCGGAACCCTTCATCTTGTTCATATATGAGAAGGAGAAAAAGGGAGTCAGGTTAGATCTGTATTTCTTTTTAATTTACCATCTAGAGTTACCAACAAGCAGGGCCTGGGTAGGGCAATGATCTAAGCAGAAGAAAATGGCCAATTTGAGTCACTGAACCATAACCATGCTGCTGGAACTGTGGCTTCTTCCAAGTCATTCAAAGATAACTGCCGGGAGAGCAGCAGAGCGAGGTGGCCTTCAGCCACTTGGCTTCTACAGCATCCAAACCAGATATGCGCCCAGAGCCTCATCAGCATCAATCAGGGAGATAACAACTCATCCTCTCACTAAACTAGGGTTGGAAAACTCACTTTGCTATTACAGTGGCTCATAACCCAGATGATGTGGCTCACAGAGAGAAGCAGTTACCAATGACAGTATTTCTTAAATAGGCACACTACAACTGCTTACAATGTGAGCTTCTAAGTAAATATTCTTAGAAAATTAAGCTAGTTGATTGAGCTTCCCTCCCACCTCAATTTTAGGATACAATGCAAAAAGACAAGAAGATGCAGAAAAATACCAACAAATAGAAGGTTGTGATTTGCTCATTTGAGTATCTGGTAATTAGTGTTACCATATGAGTGAAGTGATGTTTTCTCCCTAGTAGAAAACAAATGCAGGTAGTGAGTGAGCTTTGTCGCCCTTCAGCTGTGGTCGCCCTGTCCTTGGCATTGAATTATCCTGGCCCTAATTTACCTTATTCTTTTTCTAACCCTCATGCTCAGTCCTATATTAAAACTATCCTCAATAAAATCTCCAACTCTGTTTCAACCTGGCTAGGTCTGAAATCATTTTTGCATCAAAGCCATGAATCCTGGTTTGGCCTGAGTTGAGGTTCCTAAAAGATTAAGAGAACTCCTCAGATAACAGGATACTTTATGAATTTTCTCAAACCAACTAGCTCTAGAAAAAAATCATTCAGTGGTTATTTGAACTATAATAAGATGATCTTGGTAAAAATTATGGGTGAGAGAAACTATAAATAATATTTAATGAATATTATTGTGTATGAATATGTAAGTTCAATGTAAGTATCTTACTTTGAAGAAAGAAATTAGTCACAATACTTCTTGGCTTAAATGTTGAAAAATGAAATGGCTTATAGTGCTTTTTATTTTTCCTTTAACAATCTGTTTCCATTGAAAATAAAATGGAATTGAAAATGTGCCCACTCCAATTGCTGAAGGCAACTCTGCCTTCCATAGAGAGGAGCCCTTCTACTTTCTATAGGGATGAACCACTCTCCTCTCCACAGCAATGAACCCTTCTGTTCTCCATACAGAAGAACCACTCTGCTCTCCATTTGGCTACACCCTCAGCCCCAAAGAAGGGTCCAAAGGTAAGTCCCACTGCCATTTTCACCCTCTGCTGGTGCATCCAAAACCAGTATGCAGTAGGAACTGCACTGGGCAGTGTCAGGCTGCACCCATGTGCCGCAGGAGTAGAAGTAATGCTTTACTCACAGCTCACTGATAATTTCTCCACATATTTGGTCCCCACCTTTGTTCATTCTGTAGTCACATATTAAGCAACAAGCCCTTTCCTAAGCGTAGGGAACAAGTGAGTTAGATGTGTTTCTTGAATTTCAAGAACCAAAATTATCTGTCATACCAGAAAACTTCTGGTTCATGTCCAGGGTGATGGCCATTGTCAACTGAGACTTGCAGGACACCAAACAATGCTTCAGACACAAAACAAAATCAAACATTTGTCTAGTATTGTAAGAAGAGTTAATTTATTGCCAAGAGTCTCAAAGACTATGCATATTAACTTTTTGTTTGTTTATCCAAGAGTAACTTATTCCACAATCATGGAATCACACAGATGATTCTGTAGTGATGATGTGTTGATTCATAGTTTAGTGAATGATGAAGCAGTTCTAAAGGAAGGCAGTGCAAGGTTACCCAACTCTTGCTATTGCCTCACCTATCTACCTCCAAGGCTTTTCTGTCTTAGGTCAGCATTGCTTCGTTGGTCTCCTAATGGTCTCTCAGTAACTTGCTACAATTATTCCTTACTTATTCTTTAGCATGCAAATTCTCTAACTGAGCTAGCAGGGAAATCTTATCTTTTCTTCAATGATTCCTTAATGACTATAGTTAATAAAACAGAGAAAACACAATTGGATATGATACTCTAAAGATGTTCTGTCTTTAAAATTTTCTGCTGATCTGAAGTAAAAACACAATTACGTCAGCTCTTAGACTCAGCATATTGTGTCTTTCATTCTAAGTGACTCCATAAATTGCAATTATAGTCATTTGTGGCTCTCACAAGATTATAGGTGACTGAGTATTTCATCAAGTAAGATCAGAATTTCCCATGGTAAACAACAAACATTTGTATAATGATCTAGGAGAGTAGATTAAACACACAGAAAGGGAAAGCTGAAAAATTCAGAGGATTATCAGTATAGCTTGGTGCCCACAGAAGTCAGAAGAGGGCACTGGGTCATTTTGGACTGGAGCCACAGAGAATTGTGAGGTGCCTTGTAGGTGCTGGTAATCAAACCTGGGCCCTTGCACAACTAACAGATTCATATAATTGCTGAGTCAACGCTCCAACCCAGATTTAACATGTTATTTTTCTGAGTTGCTGTTACTAAAAGCTTCTAACATTTATAATGATAAAACCAACATCTATATCATTCCCCTAGACTCCTGTCTAGTACCTTTTGTACTAGTAGCCTAGTACTAGAACTGAGGCATGTAGGTTCCTAAGGCATACTATCTGTGGATCAGGAAGGTCTTAAAGTGACTGTGCTTTGATTTCAGACATCATTTCAAGAGTTAGACCCATGGCTGTGATTGATGGAATTTTCAAGAATTGAGAATGATGATTACAACTTAAATAGTTTCATCAGAAAGCTTCATCATTGTATCATTTAGTGGTTCACTGAATCCCAGGAATTCATACAAATTATTTTATTTAATCTACACTGAATGCAATGGAGCAGTCATTGTTATATTCACATTCATTTCTCAGTCATATCTGAAAGTCATGAGTGTATAGAATAATATCAATAACTAACAGTAATAGATGCACACTACCTGCTATGCTTTACAAATTTTTCTACTTTGTAAGTCTTAATTTATCTAATTTTTCCAGCACCTATGACAGTTATGATTCCCATCTTGAAATTATAAACTCTTTCTAAATTATATTCCTAAACTCACAACTAATTAGCAGAACTAATCTGACCTTAAGCAAGCTGATTCTGGAGTTCACATGCATACAACACTGCACCACAAAAAGGCAGCCATTCATAGCTCATACACATTTGTTCCCAGCTTGTGTTCCACAGGTTGAAAGTTTATCTGCAGTGCCCTCTCTAACTTTAGTAAAGCCATTACTTAATGTTAATACTAAGAAATAGGGACTATACACTGGTTAGCTGGTTCTTCAAATGTTATTTAAAATATTTCAACATACATTAGTTATTTCTCCCCATTTTCCTCTTATCCATTTTCATGGTCTAAAATCATTATGAAATACATTTTGTCTTTAAAATATTTCATCACAGACAGCATGGTGATGATGATGGTGGTGGTGGTGGTGGTGGTGGTGTGTGTGTGTGTACTTATTTGTGTTAGTTAAACCTTAAAACTGTCGAGATTAGTTGGTTTGAGTGAACGTATTTCAGGATAGCTAACATTTGAAAACTTCTAATCAGAATTTTACTTTTAAAGTTATACATGTCAGCCACCATCTTATAGAAACTAAAATCAGAGGCTGAAATGATCAGCTTAGTGGATTTTGAAATAAATTTTCAAATGATATGATGAATGTAAGTGTGTGTAGGATTCCCTAACTGCCCTTAGAATGAGGTGTAAGATTTCAGAAACCAGATGTCTGTCTGCATTCCTTGGCAGGGAATCTGAGATGTGATTTTGAAATGGTCTCATCTATGCCCAGCAACTAAGCATGATGGTCAACATGCTGAATATAGCTGCTAACACATCAATTTAATTGCCTTAAGCAAACTTTTCATCCTGGAGTGGTTGAAACATTAAGAAGATTAAAGAAGTTTAAATGCTTGTTCACCAATAAATGTTTATAGTTATTATGACCATATTTCATGTTGCTAGAGCGATATGGCTACAGGAAGAGACTTAAAACTCTTATCTGCTTCTACTATATGAACTTTCATTTTGTCATGAAGGAAACTACTTATAGTAAATAGTCACTTGGCTATATAAGTTAGCAAGAGTCTATATATGTGCACAATGTGTGTGTGTGCCCAGATGCATGTGTGCCTCCTCCAAACAAAATGAAACAATGATGAAGCAGGACAGATTAAACAGGAGACAGATATCAGTCAATATTTTAAATGTTTTATTTTTATTTTTTTAAAGTTTTTACTTTATATATATTTTCTTTTTTATTATTTTTTTAATTTTATAATTTAATTTAATTTTACATTTTAGCCACAAATTCCCCTGTCCTCCCTCCCTCCTGTCTCCTGCCCCCCACCCTCCCCCCAATCCATCCCCCCATTCCCATCTCCTCCAGGGCAAGGACTCCCCTGGGGATTCAGCTCAGCCTGGTAGATTCAGTCAAGGCAGGTCCAGTCCCCTCCTCCCTTCACCCAGACTGAGCAAAGTGTCCCAGCATAGGCCCCAGGTTCCAAAAAGTCAGCTCATGCACTAAGGACAGACAGGTCCTGGTCCCACTGCCTGGGGGTCTCCCAACTGTTCAAGCTAATCGACTGCCTCACTTATCCAGAGGGCCTGATCCAGTTCCATGGGGGTTCCTCAGCTATTGGTTCATAGTTCATATGTTTCCACTAGTTTGACTATTAAATGTTTTAAAAATAAAAAAGAGTCTATTTGGCAAACAATATAATAAATACATTAAAATTAAATAAAACTCAAAATTAAATAAAAATTTAATTGAAGTAATAAAAGTCTTAGGACATTTCATTTAATACTGTTTCTAGTCATTAGCATCATGGTTTTATTGGGTAACAGTTTTTTATTTAAAAATATATGTTTTATACTTGACTATATAAATTAACTCTTCTTGTCTGTATAACAATATTTCATGTTTGTCTTTTCACCTCTTGTTTTTATTTTCTTCTTAGAACATAACATCTTTTTCAAGTGGTAAAGATATGTTGTGGAGCCTACAAAACCTGTTTCTAGAAGAATAAATTAGTTTAGTTCTAATGAGATCTAGTATCTAGTTCAGATAGGTGACACTATGTCGGAATAGCAAATGATTACAACAAGCAAGCAACAAAGTATCTCTTCCTTCCTCCCTCCCTTCCTCCCTCCCTTCCTCCCTCCCTTCCTCCCTCCCTTCCTCCCTCCCTCCCTCCCTCCCTCCCTCCCTCCCTCCCTCCTC
>CABHPR010108046.1:0-33100 GCA_902168415.1 Peromyscus melanophrys | reverse complement strand
CACCATGATCAAGTAGGCTTCTTCCCAGGGATGCAAGGGTGGTTCAACATACGAAAGTCTGTCAATGTAATACACCATATATATAAACTCAAAGAAAAAAAATCACATGATCATCTCATGTAGATGTAACCAACCGCCTTATTAAATAAGAGACACAGAGCCAATGTAAAGATGAAAGCCAAAGAGGTCAGAGCTAAGAGTCTTACCCGCTTTTCCGCCAGCTAGCCTCTCCCGCCAAGAGACCTCTCTGAAAAGGACTACTTCCTGTGCGTTCGACTTTAAATAAGAGTTCTGTTCTGCCTTCTCATTGGTTGTAAACCCAACTACGTGACTGCCTCGTCACTGCCTCTCTGTACAGACCTCCAGGTCTTCTATGGTTGGTATTGAGATTAAGGGCGTGTGTCTCCAATGCTGGCTGTGTCCTTGAACACACAGAGATCTACCTAGTTCTGCTTACCAAGTGCTGGGATTAAAGGCGTGCACCACCAACGCCCTGGCTTTCGCTATGGCTTGCTAATAGCTCTGACCCCTAGGCAACTTTATTTATTAACATACAAATAAAATCACATTTCAGTACAAATAGAATACCACTATAATCTCACTAGATGCAGAAAAGGCATTTGACAAAATCCAACACCCCTTCATGATAAAGGTCTTGGAGCAATCAGGAATACAGGGAACATACCTAAACATAATAAAGGCAATTTACAGCAAGCCAACAGCCAACATCAAATTAAATGGAGAGAAACTCAAAGCAATTCCACTAAATTCAGGAACAAGGCAAGACTGTCCACTCTCCCAATACTTATTCAATATAGTACTTGAAGTTCTAGCCAGAGCAATAAGACAAAATAAGGAGATTAAGGGGATACAAATTGGAAAGGAAGAAGTCAAGCTTTCCCTATTTGCAGATGACATGATAGTATACTTGAATGACCCCAAAGATTCAACCAATGAACTGATACAGCTTATAAACACCTTCAGCAACATAGCAGGATACAAAATCAACTCAAAAAAATCAGTAGCCCTCCTATATACAATTGACAAACAGGCTGAGAAGGAAATCAGAGATACATCACCCTTTACAATAGCCACAAATGATATAAAATACCTTGGGGTAACACTAACCAAGCAAGTGAAGGACCTATATGACAAGAAATTTAAGTCCCTGAAAAAAGAAATTGGAGAAGATGTCAGAAAATGGAAAGATCACCCATGCTCATGGATAGGCAGGATTAACATAGTAAAAATGGCAATCTTACCAAAAGTAATCTACAGATTCAATGCAATCCTCATCAAAATACCAACACAATTCTTCACAGAACTGGAAAGAATAATACTCAACTTCATATGGAAAAACAAAAAACCCAGGATAGCCAAAAGAATCCTGTACAATAAAACAACCTCTGGAGGCATCATGATCCTTGACCTCAAGCTCTACTATAGAGCTACAGTAATAAAAACAGCTTGGTACTGGCATAAAAACCAACATGTGGACCAATGGAATCGAATTGAAGACCCTGACATTAATCCACACACCTATTAACATATAATTTTTGACAAAAAAGCCAAAACTGTACAATGGAAAAAAGAAAACATCTTCAACAAATGGTGCTGGCATAACTGGATATCAACATGCAGAAGGCTGCAAATAGATCCATATCTGTCACCGTGCACCAAACTTAAGTCCAAGTGGATCAAAGACCTCAACATAAATCCAGCTACTCTGAACCTGCTAGAAGAGAAAGTAGGAAGTAGTCTTGAATGCATTGGCATAGGAGATCACTTCCTAAATATAACACCAGTAGCACAGACACTGAGAGAAACAATCAATCAATGGGACCTCTTGAAACTGAGAAGCTTTTGTAGAGCAAAGGATACGGTCAACAAGGCAAAGTGACAGCCTACAGAATGGGAAAGGTCTTTACCAACCCCACATCTGACTGAAGACTAATATCCAGAATATATAAGAACTCAAGAAATTAGACATCAAAATGCCCAACAGTCCAATTAAGAAATGGGCTATAGAACTAAACAGAGAATTCTCAACAAAGGAAACTCAAATGGCTGAAAGACATTTAAGGAATTTCTCAACATCCCTAATTATCAGGGAAATGCAAATCAAAACAACTCTGAGATACCACCTTATGCCTGTCAGAATAGCTAAGATCAAAGACACTGAAGACACCTTATGCTGGAGAGGATGTGGAGCTAGGGGAACTCTCCTCTACTGCTGGTGGGAATGCAAGCTTGTACAACCACTTTGGAAATAAATATGGCGCTTTCTTGGAAAATTGGGAATCAATCTCCCCCAAGATCCAGCTATACCACTCTTGGGCATATACCCAAGGAATGCTCAATTATACCACAAGGGCACTTGCTCAGCTATGTTCATATCAGCATTGTTTGTAATAGCCAGAACCTGGAAACAACCTAGATGCCCTTCAACTGAAGAATGGATAAATAAAATGTGGTACATATACACAATGGAATACTACTTAGCAGAGAAAAACAATCGTTTGCAGGCAAATGGATGGATCTAGAAAAAATCATCCTGAGTGAGGTAACCCAGACTCAGAAAGACAAACATGGTATGTACCCACTCATAGGAGGCTACTAGATATAAAACAAAGATGACTAGACTGCTACTCACAACTCCAGGGAGGCTACCTAGAAAACAGGACCCCAAGAAAGACATGGGGATTGCACAATGACAGAGAAATGGATGATATCTACATGAACAACATGGAAGTGAGTGGGGGTAATGAAGGGCAAGGGTGGAGGGAAAGAGAGCTTGGGGGAGCGGGAGATCCCAGCTGGATCAAGAACAGAGAGGGAGAACAAGGATTAGGAGACCATGATAAATGAAGACCACATGAGAATAGGAAGAAGCAAAGTGCTAGAGAAATCTCCAGAAATCCACAAAGATACCTCCACAATAGACTACTGGCAATGGTCGAGAGACAGCCCAAACTGACCTACTCTGGTGATAGGATGGCCAAACACCCTAATTGTCATGCTAGAAACCCCATCCAATGACTGAGGGAACAGGATGCAGAGGTCCACGGCCAGGCCCCAGGAGGAGTTCCAAGAGTCCAATTGGCAAGAAAAAGGAGGGTTTGTATGAGCGAGAATTGTTGAGACCAAGGTTGGATAAAGCACAGGGACAAATAGCCAAATGAATGGAAACACATGAACTATGGACCAATAGCGGAGGAGCCCCCAACTGGATTAGGCCCTCTGGATAAGTGAGACAGTTGATTAGCTTGGTCTGTTTGGGAGGTATCCAGGCAGTGGGACCGGGTCCTGTACTCAGTACATGAGTTGGCTGTTTGAAACCTGGGGCTTATACAGGGACACTTGGCTGAGCCTGGGAGGAGGGGACTGGACCTGCCTGACTGAATCTACCAGGTTGAACTCAATCCTCAGGGGAGTCTTTGCCCTGGAGGATATGGGAATGGGGGGTGGACTGGGGGGAAGGGGGAGAGCACGGGAGGGGGGAGAACAAGGGAATCCATGGCTGATATGTAAAATTAAATTAAATTATAAAATAAAAAAATCCATTAATACCAACAGAATAACATACAATTCCGATTTTTGGACTGAATTATAGGACTTTGAACCACTTTACTTAAATTTTCTGACTTGTGCTGGGTGGTAGTGACACACGCCTTTAATCCCAGCACTCGGGAGGCAGAGGCAGGCAGATCTCTGTGAGTTCGAGGCCAGCCTGGGCTACCAAATGAGTTCCAGGAAAGGCGCAAAGCTACACTGAGAAACCCTGTCTTGAAAAAAATAAAGCAAAAAAAAAATTTTCTGACTTGTAACCTGCCTTTCCTTGTTTGTTTGCATCTGTATAAAATGTACAATCTCAAGATATGGGTGTTTCCCAAACAATGTGAGGCAGAATCGAATCAGCTCTCTTTATAAGTTGAATTCTATCACTTTTGGGATATTTGTTGTTAATCTCTCCCAAAAAAAATACTGCAAGCTCTTTGACAAGGTTCACTTTCTGCCCATAATTTGTCAATTTAATCCTTAGTTAAAGGTATGACAATTTCTGCTGGGTCTATTCCTACTAATTGACCAAGTCTCAATTTTCCCTTCAAAAATCAAATCAGAGATCTTTTCCACATAAGTTTTTAATTTTTTACTTTGTTTATTTGTTAGAAATATCCATTACAATATAATTTCTTCCCTCTGTATTAAAATTTCTGTAGGAGAATGCTTAGAGGAGAAAATAACTAAAATGTAATCCAACTTTGGATTGACATGATCCATGGGTCCTTCCTGTACTTTCTTTTCTACCAAGGCCAATTCTTTCTCAGCTTCAGGTGATAATTCTCTTGGACTATTTAAGTCCTTATTGCCTTCTAAGGTTTTGATCAAATTACTCAGTTCATCATTTTTTGCCCCAACAACAGTTTGTAGATGGGAAATGTCTCCAAATAATCTTTGAAAGTCATTAAGAGTCCGTAATTGATCTCACCCAAATTGCACCTTTTGGGGTCTAATGTTTTGTAGACCTATTTTTATATCCTAAATAATTAACAGAATCTCCTCTTTGTATCTTTTCAGGAGCAATTTGGAACTCCCAACAAAGCAAGATTTCCTTTACTTCTTCAAACTTTCTAAAGTATCTGCATTTGAATCAGCTGGTAAAATATCATCCATGTAATGATAAATTATAGATTTAGGAAAGTTTACATATTACTTCCAATGGCTGTCATACAAAATATTGACACAGGGTTGGGCTATTTAACAATCCCTGTGGGAGAATCCTCCATTGATACCTCTTTTCCAGCTGAGAATTATTATAAGTAGGCACAGTGAAGGCAAATCTTTCTCTGTCTTTTTCTTGTAAGGGTATTGAGAAGAAACAGTCTTTTAAATCAATAACTATAAGAGGCCATCCTTTAGGTAACAGAGTAGGCAAAGGAATTCCAGACTGAAGAGAGCCCATTGGCTGAATTACCTTGGTAATTTCTCTTAGGTCTGTTACCATTATCCATTTACCAGATTTCTTTTTAATAACAAATACAGGATAATTCCAAGGGCTGGTTAATTCTTCAATGTGTTGAGCATTTAACTGCTCTTGTACCAGCTCTTCTAAAGCCTGCAGTTTCTCTGTTGTTGAAGGCCATTACTAAACCCATACAGGCCTGTCTGTTAACCATTTTAAAGGTAGAGCTGTTTGGTGCCTTTGAAAGATCAGCAGTTGTTTTGCCTTGTTCTTGTACAATCTGGATGGCTGGTGAGTGCTTTTTATATCTCCCAATATTTTTCTCAGAAACATGTGTTAGTTTATTATTTGTTTCTGAGGTTGGAGGAATGGTAATCTGGGTATTCCATTGTTGTAATAGATCACAACCCAATAAATTCATAGCTATTTTAGCCACATATGGCTTTAATTTTCCTCTGTTCTTCTGGTCCTATACATTCGACCCATCTTGTGCTCTGTTTCACTTGAAGTAATGTTCCAATTCCTAACAGCTGAACATTTACCTCCTGAAGAGGCCAATTTGAATGCTAAAATCCTGGTGCAATTATTGTAATGTCTGCACCTGTGTCTATAAGACCTTCCAAGAGGAAGTCATTTATTAGTGTTTTTAATTTTGGTCTTTGTTCATTTATAGAAGTCTGCCAAAAAAATTCACTTTATGGTTTCTCCTGAATTTCCTGTTCTCTCTGCTACAGCTGTTCTATCATCCTAAGCAGCCTGATTTATTCCAATAGGCATGTGGTTGTTTAATTGCTCTGAGAAGGTTGTTTAATTGTTTCTTCTATGATGGCAGGCAAAGTCTGAACTGAATTTGCTGTGGGGACCTGCATGAGGCCCCTCAGGGAGTTTGCCAATGGCAGAGGCAAAGGTTTACCTTGTCTATCCCTTGTTGATCTACATTCATTGGTCCAATGTTTACCCTTACCACACCTTCTGCATACTCCAGAAGGGAGAGGCATTCTATTGCCATTTTTCGTTGAATAAACACTTGTTTCTAGGAGTGCCCTGTTTGCACTCCCTTTTAAATGACCTTGTTTACTGCAACTAAAATATCTGACAGTATTATTTTTCCTCAAAGCTTTTGATATCACTGCTCCTATCCACATATCATCATGGTCATTTGACTCAATATTAATTGTGTCCCTGATCCAATCCTCCAAGAGTGCTGATCTGGCCTTTAATGGCCTAAGTATTCTTTTGCATGCTGCATTTGCATTCTCAAAACCCAAAGTTTCAATTACTATCTGTCTAGTTTCTGAATTTAGTTTCATTCTATTTACTGCTGAAGACAGCCTTTGTAAGAAATCTGTGAAGGATTCTTTCGGGCCTTGTATAACTTTCATAAATGATTCAATTTTCTTCCCTGCTTCCTCAATTCTGTCCCATGCATTCATGGCTGCCATGTGCCATAGAATTAAGGTTTGGTTATCATATAAACATTGTCTTTGTATATCAGTTTAATCACCTTCTCTGAGAAGGTGATCTTGGGAAATTTCCACATCTCTAGTCCTACATTGTTGTTCTATTGTTTTAGCTTCCTCTTTAAACCAAGTTCTCCATTGTAATTGTGCTTTGATGTCTAGGACAGCTGTAATTAATTCTTTTCAGTCCTAAGGGATAATTCTATTAAAAATTGATCACAAGTTTAACATCTGCTTTACAAATGGAGAATGCATGCCATATGATACTATAGCTTCTTTAAATCTCCTTAAATCTAACATTTCCACTAGAGTCCAATTAGCTTGTATATACCCGAACAGGTAGTTCCTATAAGGTTACTGGACAGATTAAGTTTGGTTGTTTGAAAACAGACTGTCTTTCTGTAACTGTATAATTCAATCCTGAAATAATTTCATTGTTAAATTTTTCTGTCTGGGTCTGAATTTGTCTATAATTTTTTTAACAGGTTTTTCTAAAGTCAATTCTGAGTTAGGTTCACCTTTAAATTCTCCTGTCTGGGTCTGAATTTCTCTATGATTCATTTTAACAGGTTTTTCTAAAGCTTTTATCTTGGTGCTTAAATTGACCAATCTTTTTAGTGTTAAACTAAAAATGATCAAACAGATAATACTCATAATTGATGTTACATACATCCCATCAACATTAATTATCCTCTCATTTAATTGTTCCATTTTCAGAATGCCTAATGTATTATCAGAGACCACATTCCTTCCATAGTAAAACTATTTCCCACTTTTTTAATGTGGGAAAAATCCTCTTTTAACTAATTTCACCCTTTACGATATCTTAATTGACTTACCAAATCTGTTGACTGCGTAGAACAGTAGAAGTCTGAGGGAGTATTAAAGCAGCTACCTGGTGTGGTGGCATTCCAAAATGGGAATCCAGTGAGATCCTATCACCCACCAGGAGAAAAAGAAAGCCAAAAAGACTGCAGCTCTGTCCAAGCTGGGGCCCACAAGGCCACAGGCAAGTGGCTTTTTGTGAATTCCTGCCCCACACACCACATCCTGCTCACACATATCTGGATTCCTCTAAGGTGAGTACTTCTCCATCTCTGACCTCTTCACACTTTGAGAAGAACACGTATTCTGCTCCAGAGCCTTGAGACAGATAAAATGGCCCTAGTACAAAACCCAATATAAAAGTCCTCCCAAAGTGCCACAATTTTTTTCAGTGACTTTTATTTCTTAAAAAAAAATACATACACACATGGGGGCAGGCAGAAGATGAATCCTCTTTGTATATGTAATATTTGTGAATATATATATATATATATATATATATATATATATATATATATATATACACACACACACAACAAGGAACAAATATCAATGTTTAAAATGCAAAAGGTGCCTACATTCAATCCTCTGCTGCCCTCAACAAAACTTAATTAAACCCTTTAACTCTTTCCTCCTCTGCTACTTGAAAACTACAAAGTGCTAGTGATCTGCAGCTTCTAGTTGATGTCACATGAAATAGGAAACACTATTAGAAACCTCAACTCCTGGAAATTTGCTAGCCCAATTCCAAAAGCAAGTCAACTCCAAAATTTATAGGCACTGACTCAGTTTGCACTATCTTCTTATCAGCCATGAATTACTAGTTTTCATTGCATGATACAATTAAGCCCAAACATGGACTCTGAGTCTGTTCTAGGAATTGGACAGAGTATTAATTCTTTCACTCAGTAAAATATGAGCACCTTGTTTTAAGTAGTTTTATTTTGACATATCCTCTCTGGACTTCTGGTGTAAATTTGACAATCATATGATAGGTGAATAGCATTGTTTATTGTTGGAGGGGCTTTGGTTTTGTTTTTTTGTCAGTGAAAAATTATAGTATGTGGGGGTAAGTGGTTCTTTCTCTTATCATTTATGAACTACTGTGATGTTCCAGATATGAGGCACAACTCTGGGTTTAAATCCTAGCTCCCATTTTCCAAGAGAAATTAGAAAGGCTGGCAAGGAGGTGAGGGGGTTGAATATTTGAGGAGCCTTACATAAAGCGAAATGGTTTTGACTAGATATTGTACTGGAAGGAATTCTGAACCCCTCCCCCCAACTAAGGGGGCAAGAATGCGGGACTTGTCCAAACAGGAATGTGGAGTTATTAACTCCTACATATAAATTCATTCTGGATCATTTAATTTCCTTGAATCTATGTCCATTTCTGTACAAGGAGCAATTGTATTTTCCTTGCAAGATTTTGTAAGGATAGGTATGAAATATCTGACACAGTGGCTAGCAAACAGTTCTATTTTAAGACTGCTATTATTGTTATTTTTCTGCCATTATCATGATGGCAAGCTTTTTCCATTTATGTGGGGTGTATGTGTGTGTGTGTGTGTGTTAGGTTCTCAAGTCCCTCATTAGATTCACAATATATTTACATCTTGGCCAAATGTTAAAATTCATTTTTATTTCAATAGCCTATATCAGGCAATTGTATCATTTTTGTCTCAGAAAAAAATTCTTTTCAAAATCAATGGATCATAGAAATTAATAGCTCAACTTGAGGTAGTACTGAGTCACAGCCCATTGCCTAAGGAGAGCAGCAGTAACCATCCCACACACAGCTCTGCTTTTAGTACAGATGGGGCTCCAGGTCTGTGTATGCTGGAAGTTGCAATACAAGTGCTTAATTAGAAGAGGTAGAGGGATCTGAAGCCTCACAAGGAGGTCCTTTTGGCCCATTGTCATGTTCATGAATTCTTTGGCTGTAGCCATTTGAATTACCAGTGACTCAATCTAAACAAACTGCTGCTGCTCCTCTTATCTCCTGTCACCTCTTTGTGTTGCAAAACTCAGTAAGATCCATTAAGTCCCTAGGAATCCTTTACAGCTATTTCATTATTATTTCTTTGAAGTTCAAATTTCTCCCGATAAAGTTGTAGAAAACTGCTATGCAGATGGTAAGTAAAATCTCTTTTAAGAGAGGACAGGAGATGTATATGATCTGCAGTTTCAGCCTGAGAGTCCTCAGAGTAAGCCTGTGGATGAGAGACAATCATTTCTTGTAGGTTTTAGGTAAAGATATCATTTACGCTTATTTGTAGACACAAAACTCTAAGAAAACATCACTTACCATCACTGCCTCAGGCTTTAAAAATATTTATGAGGTTGAAATCATTACCCAGAGGAGGACATTTCATTTCAATGACATAGGTCAGGTGTACTGGCTAACACCCCAGATGATATTGATGTTCCTTCAAGATTTAAAATAATGTTTATGCCATTTATTTATTTGCTCATATAGAGAGAGCACCCATCCTGAAGAATCAGGAACACTGAACAAGGTTTACATAAATCTGACTGTTTTTTTCCCCTGGCCATTTGGCTCAGTCTGCTAGACCATAAATATTCAATAATACTCTACAGTGACAAAGCATCTTTTATGCAAACATCACTAAGTACATTATTCACCAATATTACAGTCTCCTCTTAAACCTACTGATAAAGTCACAGAAACTAACTGACTTTTTTCAAGGTCCCACCACAAATTATTTATTTTGTCAATCAAAGCCCAGGTGTCTCAATCTTCGTTATAACTAAGCAGAGAAACAAACACACACACACACACATTCTTAGGCACTTAAGCCAATGACCTACACTAAATATTTCTAAATTGAATCTATTAGGCAAAATGTCTTCCTTAAAGATGTTAAATGTTGTGATGCATCCAACTGAATTTTATAACTTTCACTCCAATTTGCCCAGGGCCAGTTACCATTTTCAGAGCCCCAAGAATGACCTATTTTAATTGAATCCTGTTACAAACACTTAAACTTTCACACTCTAATCAAATCAGGTTTCTAAATAGAAATTAAAGTTGGAGGAGAGAAATAAAACTTTCCATGGGAAGGTCCACTTGAAATAATAGCACAACCGTGTGAGAACATTAAAGCAAGCTAAAAGCTGGGCAAGCACTCGTAAGACTCAGAGAAGCCACAACAGTTGGTGTTACGCAAGCAGAGGGAAATAGCTTCTACTATTTTTTACCCCTGCCTCAAAATGTTAAGTAATGCTAATTAAATATAAAAAATTAATAAAATATCAAAAATGGGAAGTTCTTTTGAAATCCCATAGTCCTCTCTGTGACATACGTAAGTATACACACACACTGAACAGAACTCTGGGCTCAACATTGGCCAATGCACCAGTCATGAGCCTAGGAAAAAATATCACAGTATTTACATTGAGTCCACATATCTGTGGGTTGGTCCTAGCCACTATTGGTTGTAGGTGAAAGATTTGTCCTGACTGCAAGCAGGATGGGAGCAGGAAAACATTCAGCTACATATACTCATCCTTGCAGGCACATGAGGAGGTCAGTGTCAAGTCATCCTGAACTGCTTTTTCACCTGATTTTGTAATATAAGGTTTCTTACTGAGTCTTGAACTCAACACTTCAACTGCAATAGCTAAGGCAGAGCTATTACTGGAAGATATAAACAGGGGACTTTAAATCAACAATACATCCCCAGAGACCTAGTCATTTCCTTTTTAATATCACTGTAGTTGCATTCTTTCTTTTCTCTCTCCTTCATGTGTAAAGCATGCGTGCCAGCTTCTCTTGGTTCCTTTCTCATTTTCTTTCGTTGCTCTCTGATAAAATTATTGCTTATAAAATATCTCCTTGGTAACCTCTTCTCAGAGGACCCAAACTAACATTCCACCACGATAATAATGATACTGCTGAAGCGACAATGATGGCAGTGATAGTGGTTATAGGAACGATGGTGAGAGAGATGGCGGTGATGGTGATGGTGATAATGAAAATGATGATGTTAGGAGCTAGTGAATATAGTGATATCGATGTGAACATGGGTCTGGGGATGAAAATGATGGCATAAGAGATGGTGATGATGGTGTGACTGATGAGGAGGAGGAAGAAGACAATGGTAAGTGAGATGTAATGATAGTGGCAAAGACAATGATAGTAGTATGAATAGTGATAACAATAGTGATAATGGTAATAATAATTTTGATGATGGTATTAATGGAGAACGGCATGATAGTGATAAAGATGGAGATGATAGTTTCAATAGTGATAATGGCGGTGATTCTGGCTATGGTGATGATAAAATTATAAGGATTATGAGAAATTGAGGCCTTTCTAAAAATCTATTCTTTATACTAAAAAATTGCCTGCACTGTTTCATTACCTTTATAATAAACAACCAAAGATTTGTGTGACTCAACTGAGGGTCACATAAGAAAATAAGACGACATTGCTCACAAGTATAACAAAGCAATTTTGGCTTTTAGCTCTCCTATGCCTATAGAAATACAAACAGTGGTACCAATAATCATTCCTTTACCTCATTTTTCAAACTACATGCATATTGAATTTCTCTCCTCTACTCCTGTGTGTGTGTGTGTGTGTGTGTGTGTGTGTGTGTGTGTGTGTGGTGTCATGTACATACATTTGTATGTATTCATTTATATACTTGATGGATATACCATTCTGTATGCTGTGAATATGTGTTGCTCTGATTGGTTGATAAATAAAGCTGTTTGGCCAATGATGAGGTAGAATAAGGTTAGGTGGGACATTCTAACTAGAGAGAGAGGAAGGAGAAAGACAGAGCAGGTTGATGCTGCTAGCCGCCTCCAGGAGAAGCAAGATGTAAAGATACCAGTGAGCCACAAGCCACATGGCAAAGTATAGATTTATAGAAATGGGTTAATTTAAGATATAAGAACTAGATAACAAGAAGCCTGCCATGGTCATAGTTTAAAAATAATACTAGCCTATATGTGTTTATTTGTGTCTAAGCAGCTGCGGGACTGCTACAGGACCGGTGGGTGAGAGAGATTTGTCCTGATTGCAAGAAGGATGGGAGCAGGAAACCTTTCAACTACATATACTCATCCTTGCAGGCACATGAGGAGGCCAGTGTCAAGTGTCATCCTAAACTGCTTTTTCACCTGATTTTGTAATATAAGGTTTCTTACTAAGTCTTGAACTCAACACTTCAACTGTACTGGCTGACCAGTGAGCCCCTAGGATCTAAACTTGCCATACTCTATTTTTTGTGTGAGTACTAGGGATGTGAATTTATAGCCTCATCATTACCCACTGAGTCATCTCCCCAACCCCCACTCCATCTGCTTATGTTAAGAGGCTGCAGTATGGCCATCCTATTCTCTATCTAGAGACTTATTATATAGTTATGGCTGACTCAAAGTAGTAAGTGTTTGATGTCAAGCCTTTTGTAAGAAATTAAATTTAGCCTAACATTATGGTGCACACCTTTAATCCCAGCAGTTGAGAAGCAGAAATAGGCCAAGCTCTGTGAGTTTGAGGCAAGCCTGGTACACACAGCAGCCAAGCCAGCTGGAGCTAAAAGAAAATGAATTTTTATTTGAATACACCCCAAATTTGCAACTGCCCACCTTTTTTTGTTATGTTGAATAGGACTGATTTATTCATTCAAATATTGTTTGATAAGTTATCCTAATAAAGTGCTTTTCAGAATTGTGCCACACATGTCAAGAGCCAACACATTAACTCTGTGGTTGATTAAAAACTGGTCGTTGGCTATTAAAACAAACAAAGGGCAAGAAAGTGAACCAAGGTCAAGTAACTAAATAACTTGGACCATTAAAGCATCCAAAATTATAATACTATGCCTCCAATTCTAGGATTTATTGACACTATTAAACAGACCACTTAGTAACAAGCCAATAAGAATTTTTCTAAATGAAAGAATTGGTGTAATAAAATGCAGTTTAAAAGATGTACAACCCATAAGTATCTTTCTAAGAATGAACAGTGGCTTAGAACTTTTAGCAGCATGCTAATCCAAGAACAGGACAGCCTGATGACAGCAATGGTACTTAGAATAATTTGGGATTCCTTTGATTTATAAGCCAAATGATGGTCCCTGAAGTCCCCCCAGGAATCCCTGAGTCAGTCTTCAGTCTTGACAGATCTCTGCCAGTGCCTTCTAATGACTTCCTGAACACAGAATTTTCTGGTGTTTGTTCATTTTGGATACCAGTTGTAGTAGCTACAGATCAATTCTACTCTATGGCAATTGGCAGTATGAAGGAGTGTTCCATTTGCAACTTTAAAAGTCTCTTTTTAAATAAGTATGCAAGCAAACAAGAAGACTGTGCATGTTTTGCAGAGATGTTCTTATCTTTGCATCATCCCTTAAGCAAATCACTGTACCAAAGTGCACTGGACCAAAGTGCCCTGTTCAAGGAAAGGAAAGTTACTAATGTTCTTTGCACTGACTCAGTGCATCAGCCTGACCTACTCAAACTTCTACCACTATGGGAATTTAGACTGTGGTGTGAGAAGTGATTGTGTTGTAACATATATACCAAGTACCTTCATTCTAAAGATACTAGAAAAATCCACTTTACACTTTTTTCTATCCTGTACAAACTTTACCTCTGAGTTTTAAGTAGACAAGAACCTGAGTCCCTACATGTTGTCTTAATTCTCGAAATGTACCACCTCTGCAACTCCTTTCTTGAAAATTACAACTGAGAGGGTTTCTTTGTCATTGAACTCATGTGTCTGCACAAGTGTCTGTGTTGGAAGACTACATTGTCTAATACTTGAGCAACTCATCACATCAATTCATTCTTCCTGTCGCTAATGACTTGTGAAACACTGATCCTGTGAAGCCGCTGTAAAACAAGAAAAGTATGTTTATGGTTTTAAAAACCATGCATCTGGGGGCTGGAGAGACGGCTCAGTGGTTAAGAGCACTGACTGCTCTTCCAGAGGACCTGGGTTCAAGTCCCAGCACCCACATGGCAGCTCACAACTATCTGTAGCTCAAGATCTGACATCCTCACACAATCATACATGCAGCAAAACACCAATGCAAGTAAAATAAAAATGAATAAATTATATTAAAAAAAAACATGCTTCCTAGAAATGAGGAATGTTACCATGTGGGGAAGGAGAAGTAAAAAAGAAAACTCTGAGTGGATGGGACAAAATACTCCCCAGCTCTGCCTTAAACCAGAGAAGTGCCATCTGGGTCACTCATCTACAAGAATTCTGAGGTAAGTCTTGAAAACTCTTACCGCTAACTTAAAATATATTAGTCACTGAGCTAAAACATTTCTAATGCTCTCTCTAAACATTCTAAGATTCTTTTAAATTGTCCTTCCATGTGACTTCTCTAAGTTTTTCTAACTCTTCTACATCACTTAATACCGACATCCCAAACTTTCTCCTCTTGTTTAGCTACACAACTTCATTACAAGCATTCTTTCTCAATCCTGACTTCAGTCATCTGCTTTACACAATGACTAGGTGCAACTCTAACTTGAAAAGAAGACTCGAGTCTTCAGCTTCTTCCTAGATACTTCCTGAGAATCCCAAGTATAGTAGTTGAATGTAATTGGCCCCATAAGCTCATAGAAAGTGGCACTATTAGGAGGTATGGCTTTGTTGGAGTAGGTATGGCCTTGGTGGAAGAAGTGTGTCACTGTGGAGGCAGGCTTTGAGGTCTCATATATGCTCAAGCCATACCCAGTATCTCAGTTCACTTCCTGTTGCCATTGGATCAATATGTAGAGTTCTCTGCTCCTTCTCCAGTACCATGTCTGCCTGTGCATCACCATATTCCACCATGATGATAATTGACTAAAACTCTGAACTATAAGCCATTCCAATTAAATGTTTTCCTTTATAAGAGTTACAATGGTCATAGTGTCTCTTCACAGCAATAGAAACCCTAACTAAGATACTGAGAGAATGTCAAACCCAAGTTGAATCTGCAACATATTTATAACCCATCCAATCTCTGAACATGCTTCTTCAGTGGACTTACTCCTAGTTAGCTTCATCAGGCAAGCAGATTATCATAAAAATCATCATATGACACATATTAGTCTTTTCCTATATCCTCCATGCCCCACAGTGCATCATAAACATGCCTTTTGGTTCTCCATCAATGATGTCTCTTTATCTTTTGTTGTGTCCTTTTTGTTTCATGCACTCAACTCCAAGTATTGTAACACAAATCTTAAAAGGTCTTATTAATAAAAACAAACCTGAGGAGCCACGTTTTGGGGTGGATGCTGAAAGATCAGAGAAACAGAGCAAGCCACAGTTAACTTCACCTCGCCAATTCCTCAGCTGATCTTATTTCCTCAAACTAGAGGCCTCTGTGTCCTCATCTGAATGGATCTCAGCTGAACTGCTGCTAAAAGTCTAAAAGCTTAAAAGTCTAAAAGTTCGGCCGGGCGGTGGTGGCACACGCCTTTAATCCCAGCACTTGGGAGGCAGAGGCAGGCGGATCTTTGTGAGTTCGAGGCCAGCCTGGTCTACAGAGTGAGATCCAGGAAAGACACAAAGCTACACAGAGAAACCCTGTCTCGAAAAACCAAAAAAAAAAAAAAAAAAAAAAAGTCTAAAAGTTCAAAAGACCCTCTAGTTCCTGATTTTCACGTCTTATATACCTTTCTGCTTCCTGACATCACTTCCTGGGATTAAAGGCATGTGTCTTTCTCAAGCAAGACATGAGATCTCAAGTGCTGGGATTAAAGGTGTGTGCCACTATGCCTGTGTCTGTTTACAGTGTGGATTTGAACTTACAGAGATCCACACGGATCTCTGCCTCCTAAGCGATAGGATTAAAGGTTTGTGTGCCAGAATTTTCTGGCCTCTTTGTCTAATCTAGTGGCTATTCTGTTCTCTGACCCTCAGATAAGTTTATTAGGGTGCACAATATATTGGGGGACACAATATCACAGCAAAGTATCCATCATTATCATCTACTTCATCTACTGGGATATCCTGATATCTGCTCCCAGGCCCCCCTCTTTCCAATATATAGAACTGATCCTGTTATTTCCTTTGCTTAAGAGTACTTTACTGCTACCAAATACCTACTGCACATGATTCTCACACTAACTCATTAGCCAGGGATGATGAGCATCAATGTATGTATTCTATCCACTTAGCTTCAGATCCTGACATTCGCCCAGTTATCAAAGCATGAGCTAAGTGCAAAACGTCATCTAGGATGCTTCTCAAAGCATGTACACACCCAGATGCTCTTTGCAAATATTCTCCTTATGTAGTCTTATATGGGGCTCCAAATGATCAGAAGAACTCTGAGTGATTTACATACATTCTAAAGTATTTAAATTCAAAACTGCTTCTAGGGGCATGACTGTATCTTTCCCCAAATGTAGTTCAAGGATTCATACTTTCATGTCTTGTCTCAAAAATGTTTCATTTGCCGATACTCACCTCTTGGGTCATTCCCTGAAAACTAAACTAAAAGCCTTGCTCCTTCTCAGCAAATTCACCACCACAAACAATCTCTCACACATTTTACTCTTGCATTGACACTCCTCCAACCTCTGCCCCATAGTATGTTTATTATTAAATATTGTCATGTCATATCATATTTGTGTGCCTGCCTCCTTCCCTTAGATTGTATTCAAATGATCTTTCTATTCACCTGTCTATAACCTCTATAGAATATGCCTAATTGGCATAAACTAATAACTATACATCAGCAATTTGAATAAGTAGTCATAATTCAATGTAATTACTTATCCCTTGCCAAGGAAACCAGGTTTTTTTTTTAACATGGGGAACAAACATCTTCTGTATCATTTTGTATCTTTTCTCTCCAAACAAGAGAAAAGTCATTATTCAACAACAAGCCAACCATGTCATGGCTTTAATGTGGCTGCATCTGGCTTTTATTTGAGCCATGGAGAGAATAGTGGGAGTATCCTATGAAAATATTTAGCCTCAGATGTGTAATGTCTCTGTTAAGGACTTCTCAGTTCTCCCTTCAGCAAGCCAGCTGGGTAACAGAAATTTCTGGGGGCCAACATTTGTCAAGTCCTAAGCAGGAGTCGAACCAAAGACTATGGTATAATACTTATCACTTATTCCTCCCACATTCTCTTCACACTACACCAGAGGCAAAAAGCAAAGTCCTTCCTTCTGCATAATTTCACCCTGTGAAAGATCAGTAGTGCCCCACTCTCTGTTCCATCATCACTAGTGTGTGCCCCTAACTTGGGACTACTTCCTAGCCCTGGATAATAATTTATGAGATGTATAAAGTAATGGGCTATCAAGAGAAAATGTTGCATTTTCTAACTTCCCCTGCTATGCATCTGCATGACGGACTGCAATAACTCCAAGAATGATTTTTGTCTTTAGAGTAAATAATGTACTTTTTCCCCCAAGTCTCAAAGCCTATATTTAAATGATTATTCATAGGTGCTATGGGAAACTTTAAGCTTTAGCTTGGCAAATCCCAGTGTAAAACGGGTAATGTTTCATAAGCCCTGTTTATGTGTCACCTGCCCAGGAACTCATCATTGCCTCTTACATTATGCTCCTAATTCCCAAGCCAACCTCTGAAATCTATTTATCTCATTATGCACCTGAAGGGTATTTTGTGGCACTGACTCCCATTTACAACATTGTTCCTTTGAGGAATTGTCCCCTAAATTCCCAGTCTAGTGGCATGTAGACACATTTCTACTAGCATTCAGTGGTGCATGGGGAAAATAGGAAGATGAGCACAAGAAGTAATCTTTTTATTCTTAAATACACATTCCAAAAATGACCTTCTCTAAATGGCCACTGCTCATTAGGGGTAAACAATTGTAGCCTGCTCTATGGAGAGAGATTTTCTGAATTTGAAGTGTCTCGTATACCGGCTGTTCCCAAGATGAAACATAGGCTTGGTTATAAGATTTGACATTGAATCTGAAGCTGTCTGACCTCTTATCTTTATTTTCGATTCTTCTCATAACTTCTTTAAATGTATATCATAATTAGTATTCTGTAAATGCCTGCATCATAGAAAATATTTTTGTCTTGAAGCAATTTAAAAGCAAATATATTTACAGTTTTGAAATGTAAAATAAGTTATTTTGAAGTAGAAGAAATGCCTTTTTTAATAGTTAATGCAAAGAATTTTTAAATCTCATTTATTTTGCCAATCAGTTCTGCTTAAAATTCTTCAACCTGGTCCACTCTCAACTGTCCATGCTAAGGAAGGGGGATCAGTGACCTGGATAATCTAAAACAGCAGACAGTTTTAAAAGCCCTTGTATTTGGCCCAGGCATACTTTACAATCAAACTCTGATTATCTACATTAATGAAAGGAAGAACAGACACCTTGAGAAAGATGCAACACCAAGACAGTTCTGCTGAGCTGGCTTCAGGCACCCCAAGGAAGAGGACCACAAGATGTAATGGAAGAAAACCAACAGGGTCCCAGCTGTCACCAACAGAGACAATCTATCCAAAATACAAACACATGGTGACAATACCCATATAACCACTCAGAATAATAGTAGTTATTGTCGGAAGCATGGAGTCATGCTCAACACCCCCAGATTAAAAGGCATGATGCCTTAAACAGTATAAAAATTGATTATTAGGGAATGGCAAGATGGTTCAGTGGGTAAAGGCACCTGCCACCAAGTCTGATGACTCGAGTTTCTTAAGTGGTACTTAAATGGTAGAAAGATACAAATAACTCTCACAAGTTGTCCTCTGACTTCCAGGGCGCGTGCACACACACACACACACACACACACCCCAAATAAATAAAATGCAACATTTTTAAAAGGAATCAATTGATGGCATGTAGTTAAAAATACTACTTTTGAGGGTTTGCTTAGCACAAGAACCAAGCTTCCCACTATCACGACTAAGTTGCCAGTGATAGGCTTGGAATAGTAACACAGAGGACAAACCAGAAAACTGATGTGAGACAGAGCAGAAAATCTGAGGCTTGAAAATGAGAACACCTGGACCTTTGTCCTCTGCATCTCTTTATTCATGCCAAAGTGAGATGTGCATTCAAGCAAAGAGAACAGCATGTGCAAAGGTACAGAGGCATGAAGGTCATGACATTTTAAAAAATACACATGCTTCATTTTGGTTAAAGAATAGGTAGCAATAGAAAATAAACAGAGAGGAAACAGTGGGGGATGGGGGTTCATCTGAGAAAAGATTATAATTTTTTTCTGCCATGCAAGTTCAGATCCTATAGAAATAAAAACACATTGTAGCTAGAGTTTTCCTGCCTGGCCCACAGTCAGGACAAATCTCTGCCACCCGCCAGTCCCACAGCTGCTCAGACCCAACCAAGTAAACACAGAGACTTATATTGTTTACAGACTGTATGGCCGTGGCAGGCTTCTTGCTAATTGTCCTTATATCTTAAATTAATCCATTTCTATAAATCTATACCTTGCCACATGGCTTGTGGCTTACCGGCATCTTCACATGCTCTTTGTCATGGTGGCGGCTGGCAGTGTCTCCGGCTCAGCCTTCCACTTCCCAGAATTCTCTCCTCCTTGTCCCGCCTATACTTCTTCCTGCCTGACCACTGGCCAATCAGTGTTTTATTCATTGACCAATAAGCAACATGTTTGACATACAGACCATCCCACAGCAACACATCAAGGTATTTTAATGATTATTAAAATATAGAGAGCACAGTTTGACTGCCCTAAACATCTGATACTACTGAACATCTTTAATATTTACATTAACTGAGATAGGCATTCTTACTATGCCCATTTTACAAACAAGGAAAGGGTGCCTTACAAAGTTTAGATATTACCCAAGATCCCACAACTGGTAAGTGGTTGAGGTAGGGTGTAAATGCAATATGTACCACATATTCACAGCTGTGATCTCCTTTAAGAATAAGAAGATGGAAGAACTGTAAGAGAGAATGATGGAAGCAACATACACAAGAGATCAGAGTGGCATGGAAAGGAAGGAGGGAGACTAAGAGGAGACCATATATTCTAGAACTAATGGAAAAACTAGAAATCATGAAGAAAGGGGGCATAAGAAAGATTTTTACATGAGCCAGAAACAAAGACTGACTAAATTAATATGGGCATAAGAGGAAAGATTTTGCATGAGCTGCATGCTGCTGGCTCTGGGATCTATTGATGTTTTAATAAGTGTCGAAGAGTCACCTTAACTTGTGCATCCATGAACTTAGCTAGACAGCAAGCCCTGTGAGATGGGGAAGCCTAGGAAGGGACAACACAACTGATACCTTCTTTCTCCAGCTCAGGGCTGACATGCATCCATTCAAATAAGCAAATACCCAGTCTTAACTGAAGGATTTACTGCGGACAAAAGAATTCGTGAGCAAACGTGGGCCAATATGTAGAGCCCATACTTCAAATAAATTACTGTGATATCATGATTTGTTTCTTGTTTCTCAAGGTTAAATACATTGACTCTCATTGAGCTTTCTGTGTAACGTCCTCGGCACAACTATAAAAGATAAACAAGGAGACAGGGCATGGGAAGAATGAAAATGCAAAAAATGCTGTATCTTATCCTGAAAAGGAAATTTTATGGGTTGTGAAGATATCTGTAACTATCTTACTAAAGGTAAACCTGTTTTCAGACCATTGCTATCCTGGTACAAAAACAAAACTGTGTGTGCCTAATGCTTCTGGAAATGAGTAGGGAGAAACTGAAAATATACATGCCAAAATTTAAGATTCTTGTCTGGCCAGTATTCACCTGAGTTTTTGCTGTATGTTTTACAGGCTCTACAGTTAAATTATTCTTAGAATAATTTTTTTTTTTGCAGAAACATATATGTAGTCGGAATGTATCTCAATCCCACCTGGCCCCACAGTCCTGTAGACGCTTATAAAATAATCACTCCAAAGTTTATATTAATTACAAACCGTATGGCCTATGGCTTCAGCTTCTTGCTTGCTAACTCTTTCATCTTAAATTAACCCATTTCTATTCATCTGTATGTTGCATTGTGGCCATGGTGTTACTGGTCTGCTTGTTGGTTGCTCCTTCAGCTGCAGCTGGCATCTCTCTTGACTCCACCCTTTGTCTCTCTGTATCTCTGCTTGGATTTCCCACCTGGCTGTAAGCTTTCTTGCCATATGCCAAAACAGCTTTATTTATTATCCAATGGGAGCTACATATATTCACAGGATTCAGAAAGACTATCCCACAACACTTCCTCTCTTCTGTCTAATTAAAAAGGAAGGTTTTAATTTTAACGTAGTAAAATCATATATAACAAAACAGTTATCAAACAAGAATTATAGTTACAATATCTAGTCTATTTGTATTTGGAAAAATTAAAGAAAATATTCTATCTTCTATCCTATATTTGTGAATCTAAAGTTACATAAGCTATAACTATCTAGTCTTCAACTCCATCAAAGACCCCAGAAGAATATAGTATTACCTGAGTAAACAGGAAGTGCATTGCAAGCAACTTCCATAATTCTAGAAATGACAGAGACATCTGGCTGCCTGAACAGTCATCCAAAGTTCCTCTGTAACATTGGGGTATCTATCTTCAGCCTATTGGCCTAGAGTCTCTGGCATAGCTTTTAGTGAAGCAGGAAATTTTAAGGACTGTTCCACCCATTCTGGTGAAGCTTGTCAGTCACCTCTCCCTGTGTCCTCTGGTAGTTTCTTCTGTGAAGCAGAAACCTGAAGGACCATCTGGCCTTGCAAAGTTCAGTGGTCACCTTCCTATGAGTCCTACATGTCCAGTTTATACAACATACTGTCAAGCAGTCCAGACAAGAGCAGTTTTGTGCCCAAATGGCTAACTTTTGCCATAAAGAAGCAAACTCCATCATCTTCTCCGAAGTAATTGGGGCTGCCAGGAGCAGACATGTCTTACTGTCCAGAAAAATCTAAGTTTTTAAAACATTTTAAATACCATATTCTGTAGGTCTTTGAAGTGTTTGAAGATTATTTATCTCATTGAAATATATCTTTGTATACCTAAAAAACTTAACTATAAAAAACAAGACTATAAGTTTGATTATTATAGATGACTATTAATCTGTACTTCTTAATGATACTTTATAATTTTAAATGAGTTGCAGAAACATAATACCTTAAACAAGAGTAGAAATATACATACAGTATAACAAAAATTGACCTTAAATTTGTATTAATAAACCAAAATCCATACCAGTGTAAAGTATTTTCAGATTAACAGTTGTTTTTTGGATTAAAGTAGATTCAATAATCTACCTTTTTTCTCATCATTTCTATATCCTATCCCCCTTTCTTTTAGAAAGAGATTGACTATGACCAATAACAATTTGTAACCAATGTCCTAAACAAAGACAAACATCCATAATCTATTTTGGGGGGGCGGGGAGATGTAGGCATAGTCCTCTAGGCTACTTCATGCTGATTGTGGGTGCTGTTAATCTTATGGAGATTCTGAGAAAAGTGAAGATAATGATCAAGTCCTGGGAAGACCAGCTATAACCCTTGTTGAGAGATACCATCTGTCAAGGTTCAGGAGGTCTGGTTTGATCAAATCTGATCCATCTTAACCAGGAACAAATCCATAGCCTCTTGCTTCCTGTGGAAAGCAGAGTCTCCTTTCCAAAGCAATGTATCTTTAGACCCAAATTTTGTAGTCAATATACCTTTAAAATATATATATTGGTCTAACTCAGCAGCCTTTACAATCAATTTGTCTCTCTCCAGTTAAAAAATCCCAAAGACAATATAATCCAGACTCTCTGTGTAATTTCCATCTTCACATGGCTTATTATAATTTTTATATATTATTTTATTTTTTAAGACTTTATTTTGTTTTTATGACTATCTATATCCTTTCTCTTCTCTCTCTCAAGCCTATGATAAGCAAGCATTCAATTCAGATTCCTGTCAATACAAAAGGATGTACAAGAAGAAAAATGGAGCTTTATCAGTAAATACCACATAGCCAGTGGTTATGGCAATGGCTACTTTTCAGAACTACCTAGGAAGCCAACTAAGGAACAAGAGGACTTTTTTCTGTCTTGTTTTTTTTTCCTTTTCTTTTCTTTGAGAAAGGTCACAAGGGTAGAGGAGTGGACTGGGAAGACTGGGAAGTGAGTGTGGTCAGGGTGCATTATGTGAAACTCCCAAATAATCAATAACAATATTATATTGGAAAAAAAATCTGTGCATTCAGAAATAGAGGTAAAAGATTATGACAAATGACTGAGTAAATGATCCCAGAAGCAAATGCACAGATCTATGGCCTCTCTCAAGACATACTGACTGACCACCACCCCCAAGTACATTTCCCCACATTATCTGAGTTTTTCACTTCCTACTGTTAGACTGTCTGAAGTTCATTAATTCTGTATTGCCTCATTTTCTGTTTGTTCAGGTGACTGTAATAGAACAGCAGAATCTGAGTGGCTGAAAAGCTATGGCCTAGGTACTAGCTTGCTTAGATTTGAGGGAGGACATCCTTCTGGTTCAAGGGGAGTCTCTTTGGGTTGTGCTCACACTGGGCAGAAGAAAGAAGTCAGGCCTCTAGATTTCTTCTATAAGGAAGACAGTCCACCAATGAAAGACTCACACTGACAACTAGAGTATCTACCTACAAATTTAGTAGAGAAGCTAGGGAGACAGTCTGTAGCACCCCCAAAGTGTAGGCCAAGGAAATTTCCAGAACTTGGGTGCCTTAGTGCTGACAGGAGACTGATATTGGCAAAAAGAAGAGGGAACTCATTCCGTTCATTAATTTTAAATAATACCTCATTGCTTAAGAAGCGCTCCCATATGTTAATGCATGTTAATAAAGACTTATACATAAATGAATATTATATTAAGGTCTTTATTTATGTTAATAAAGATTTCAAGTTCAAGACAGAGTGGAACATACATATTTAATTCTTTTCCCTCTCACACTCCATTGAAATGACAGTAAATAAGATCCACAACTGAGCTTACATTAAAAAGGTCCCAATAGAACATCACATTTACTCAAGTACTTCTGGAAAATGGAAATAAAACCAATTCATCAGAGAAGCTAAGACAAAGGACTCGTGGACTCTGGAGAAAGCTGAGGAGATTGGAAAGCTTCTGCTTGACAACCTCTGAGGCAGTCATCACAGGGGACAGCAGAGTGACCTCCCATCCTGGTAATTAATCCAGGAATCATCTGTGCCACTGATGGCCTGCTGGGTTCACCTCCTCCATCAACAAGACAATGCTACCTCTACCCCATGTTCATGTCCTAAGAGATGCTTCATGAGAGTGACAGATGTTATCAGGAAGGATTATACTATGCATAATGGGGCAGTAAAAGAGAGAGAGAGAGAGAGAGAGAGAGAGAGAGAGAGAGAGAGAGAGAAGCAGGAGCAGTGGCACAAAGGTAAATACAGACTTTTTAAAGCCATCACATCTGACAATTTCTAAGATCTAAATATTGGCTAGCTCCTCCACATACATTGTACCGTCTGTGAGGATTGGCTGTCAACCCTCTCAACTAACAAACAGAATTCTGTTCCTTTGCGGGCATCCCTGTTCTAGTTGATGATGCCTATCTAGTTTAAAGGAAGTCTAAATAGGCTGCTGCTATTAATCAGCATATTAGCCGGGTGGTGGTGGCGCACGCCTTTAATCCCAGCACTCGGGAGGCAGAGCCAGGCGGATCTCTGTGAGTTCAAGGCCAGCCTGGGCTACCAAGTGAGTTCCAGGAAAGGCGCAAAGCTACACAGAGAAACCCTGTCTCGAAAAACCAAAAGAAAAAAAAATCAGCATATTAGTTCATTCATAAACATTGTAGGATCTTCAGGCACTGAATGAAAACAACCAACATGAAAGAACCAGAATAAATGAAACTAGGAAGGGAGTGTACTATGGTCCACAACTGTAATCCCAACATTCAGAGGGCTGAGCCAAGAGGAGTTCAAAGTACCAAATTTCAAGCTAGCCTACACTACACAGCAAAACTTGTCTCAAAAACATCTCACAAATGGTAAATTTTTTTAATTAAGTTTTTTTTATTTTTTCCTCTTGCTGTTTTTTTTCTTTTTATCCCTTCTCTTTTCTTTTTTCAATCTTCTTTTCCTTTTTAAATATTTTTTGCTGTTTTATCTTTTGCAAATTGTCAAGTCATAGTTAGATGTATTTGTGGACTATAAAGTGATACTATGATCTGCAACTATTTCAGGGATGAACCAGCTAAGAATTCCTTCAAATACTTAGTTTTTTAACTTGAGAACTTTGAAATGTACGCTCTTGGCAATTTTGAAATGTGCAACACTCAGTTTTCCACTACATTTTCCATGTTCTATGTAAACATGTATTATTCCTGCCTAAGTCTTTAACCGTCATCGCCTCCTTCCCCTTACTCCTCAACCTCCGCAGCCACCACTCCCCGCTCCTAACACTTCGACTGTTTTAGATCCCACAGTAAGTGAGAACCTGCAGCATTCTCTTTCTATACCTGGCTTTTTTAATTGAGTATATGATTGTCCGTTTCTACCCATCATGACAGGAGTGGTTTTGGTTTGTTTTGTTTTGTTTTTCATTTCCTTTTTAAGGCTCCATGGCGTTTTATTGTATACAGACACCATGTTTTCCCGGCTATTCATCTATTGGTGAGCACAGGCTGATGCCACACTTGGTTTATGGGAAACATTACAGTGAACGTAAGAGTGCAGATTTCTCTCCAACAAACTTATCTCAAACTTTAGGATAAATACCCAAAAGCGTAGCTGCTAGCATGACAACTTAATTTTCACACTAGCAATATTAAAGAGTTATAAGGATAACAGTATTCAAGAAACAAAGCATGACTTTCTAAAGAAAAAAGGGCAACTACATAATTTGCTCCTGAAAATTATAAAACTGATTGGTACAACTAAATGCTTAATAGAGGCGCTGGGGAAAAAATGGAATGAATGCAGCTAAATTCCCCCATACTGCTAAGGACATTCATTTGGAAGAAAAAGTTGAGGAAAGTAACCCAGAGAAGAATCACAAAATGTTAAGAGTCTCCAGCATTCCTACAATGAAATAAGCAAGAGGTAGGCAGAAAGGTGGGCATATACTACACCAGATGAGCAAGTTGCAGGTGAGACATCCGAGGCTCAGAGAAGCTAGTATTCAGTGCTGCACAGTCTGTAAGCAGTCTGATATGCTCCTGAGGCATCAGTCATTCTCCTGAACCCAAGGCTGAAATTCAACCACCATCATAAGCACAGACCCAGTCCCCCCCCCCCCCCCGCCCTGGCTTATATCTCCTAGTCTACACTTACTCTTTGTATCTGGCATGAGGTTTGTGAGTGGATATCAACTGATGCACATTTGAAGGTCATTATTGCCCAAACCTACACTTTTTTCCATTGTCAATAACATGGTATGAACAAAAAAATCAGTAATTTGAGATTTTTGTGGATCTCAAATTTAAAACCAGAAGAATGAAATAAAGATTATGCCATAGAGTGACTCTGAAACCTGCCCCACAGGCTCATGTGTTGAACTCTCAGTCCCCAGCTACTGGTGTTTTGTTCTTTTTGTTAGGCTGTGGCATATTTAGGAAGTGGGACTTGGCTGGTAGAAGCACATCACTAGGTGTGGGCCTTTGAAAGTAATGCATGTCCCTGGTTCCCATCTAGCTTTCTTTGCTTCCTGGCCAACTGCCATGTGAGCATGCCTACACCTTAATGGCTGCTGTAATGCTTTCTCCACCATGGTGGACTGAAATCTCTCTGAAACCGTGATTCAAAATAAAAGCTTTCACAAATGAAGCTGCTTCTATTAGGTATTTTGTTACAGCAGCGAGAAAAGTCAAAGTTGATATGACAGAAACAACCTCTATTAGTTAAACTATGGTAGATTTCACATGTAAATTTTTCTCTTCTTCATTTTCCTAATGCAACAAGAGGTAAGCACTCAAAATTTGTTTACTTTTTTTCTTTCTTAGGTGACCTGAACAAAGAACAGCTCTATCCAGCAAGGATTATTCCAGAAAAAAATACAAAGGTGGCCACTCACCAAATCCCAAACAGAATCTTTAATTCAAATTGGTAGAAAATGAGGAACATGACAAATAGTTGGATTTGGTTGAGCAGAAAAAGAAAACAGGAAGCAGAGTTTGTGCTGGCATTTACAGCAGGTAAATAAAATGTGCCTCTTGTGTGGACTCACTGAGTTTTTAAAAGGAGGGGGAAAGAAACAGTCAGTATAGACTGATCATAAACTTGACCTAAATCCTACTCATATACCTACCCTGTTCATTCTCCTGCTTTTAAAATGTAAACGTAACTTCAAATCTCTTGGCTATAGGATTCCATCTTTGACAAACCAGAGTAAGAAATAGTGAAAGACAAACCCGGGTTTCTGCAACCATGAAGCCAAAGTCACAGTTAAATCAAAAGTAAACACAACACGGATACCAGTGCAGCATGGAAGACTCATAATGACACTCATAAAGCTGAGTCCTTTGCCTCCTTTAGAACCACAAACCCAGGCCCCATTAGGAAGCCTTAATGGTGTAGTTTGGGACTTGTAGGGTTTTACAGAGCACACTCACCCCTTAAGAGCCTTCTCCAAAATCACCTGCAGTTATAAGCTTCTAAGGGTCATAGAATCAGGTTCTAAATGTCATTTTCACAGATCCTCTAGGGCACAGAGAGGGAATGAACATGGCATCACTGAGCTCCTCTCAGCTGTCTTCCTTACCTGCCATCCTGCCCTAAAGAGTACAGACTCAGCCTCGTGAAGGGTTAAAAATCTTGGCGAGTTTTCTACACTTAAAATGATGGCAAGTCTCACTTCAGTATGTAAAATGATTGTCTGCGTTTTCTTCCCTGTCTCTTTACTCCAACAAATACATTTTATAGGTCGTGCAATGTTCTTTACAACTCACCTAAAACGCATAATTTTCCTCCTGCTTATACCACTTATTTATTATTTATTTATGAGATTTATATTGTGCCTTCCTCCAAAAGGCCCAAGGCACTGCACAGCAAACCATTATATAATAAACATTAAACTCTTCTTCAGAACCATAAACAGTGAAGTGGCCAGAAGAGAGGCAGAAGGAATAAGAGGCACAGGAGGAAGGCTGTAGTTCTGGTGAAATAGATAACCAAGTCACAGATATATTGGGGAGGGTGATGGCAAGGCCAGGCCCTGTACCTCTAGACTGACCCCACTTGCAAAGATTCTGACACTGCCCTTGGCTCCAAAGATCCAAAGATCCACAATATCTCAATTTTGAGTGCAAGAATCCCTCATAGCTCCCAAGAGAGTGAAGACAAATACACCTACTCAGACAGTCATGCTTTAAAAATTGGTGGAAAATAGATATGAGGTGATGTTTCAGAACAAAATCGTTGAATTGCTAAATTGTTTTTACAAATACCATTGCTCAATGGCTGTGACTTGCAGAGGTCCCATAAGCTGAAGTATAACAAAAATTCAAAGAGTTCCCAAATGAAAAAGTGATGAGCTGAACTCAGTTTTTAAACTCAGGACATGCTGATCTGGGATGTGTCCTTCCTGAATTCATAATTCAAACAATGGTGGAAAAGAAGGCTAGGTTCTCATTCTCTCTCTCTCTCTCTCTCTCTCTCTCTCTCTCTCTCTCTCTCTCTCTCTCTCTCTCTCTCTCTCTCTCTCTCTCTCTCTCTCTCTCTCTCTCTCTCTCTCTCTCTCATTCTCTCTCTCTCTCTCTCTCTCTCTCTCTCTCTCTCTCTCTCTCTCTCTCTCTCTCTCTCAGCAGCTGCTCAGCAGAGATAGTGCAAAACATGAAAGGAGTGGGGTGTAACTTATAGTCAAAGCAAGAAACAGCATTCCCACTAAATGAAGCAGATGATGGTACTCTGCTCACCAGTACAGACGGGGTGTGCATAGCAGAAAGAGAAAAATAAATGATAGTATTGGTGTTAATGTGAGCATTTGTGTTCATGTTAATGAGCAACATGCACTAGTCATTCTGTGCTCCAGTTACATATGCTCACCCAGACAACATCTATAGTGTGAACTTCGCTAGTTTCATGTTCTACAATTAAGGAAACTGAGAAACTAGTATTTCATCTTCCCTTGTTATGCTAAGAGTTTCTGAATCTTGACTGGTACAGGGAACAAGCCAATTCATAAATCACTTCCTTGCTCAAATAAACTCTACTAAAATCAATTTGTCTAAAGTTTCCCTTTTAACAGATTGTCATCAGAGGTGAGATCTGAACTATATATGCAGGAAGCCCAGGAGCAGCACCAAACACAGTTTTGAAGGACCCATCTGATCCATTGATATTTTGCAGCATATGGGGTCATGGGTGAGTTCTCTATCAAATTTGAGCTTCATAGACTTGTGGTTTTTTTGAGACCTTTAGCCTTATTTGAACAGCTTTTTACTAGACAGAACCTAGGGAAGGATTAAATAAAATAACTCAGTTAAATCCAACAAGACTCCTCAAGACAATATCTTTGGGAACTGGAAAAATGGCTTAGTGGGTAAGAGCACTGGCTTCTCTTCCCAAGGACCTGGATTCGATTCCTGCCACCCACATGGCAGCTTATAGATGTTTGTAATTCCAGTTCCAGGGGATCTGTTGCCCCCTTTCCATGAACACCAAGCACACATAGGGTATATGGACATATGATCAGGTAAAACATCCATACACATAAAGTAACAACTTTTTTAAAAGAAATTATCTTTGGAAAAACAAGTCTGGAACTATATTTTTAGGAGTTCTCTAGGTGGACTACAGCTGTATTGTCAAAGCACCTAAAAAAAATAGATACCTTTTTTAATAAGATCATTTTTGTAGTGACTAGGAGTCTTATTTGCCATCATGCCCCAAACATCATGACCAGATGGACTTTAATACTGATGGAGTATCTTTACTGCCTAAACTTTTAGTTGTTTGAGTTTGATCAATTTTTCTTATAGACATTCTTGATAGGAAGAGTACTCTAATTTCTTATCACATTTCCCTAACGTCTACCACAATATTCTCCCCAGTTAGGTTGTGTCTACTCAGGAGTCTCAAATATAGTATCCTTGGTACATCAAGTGGCCTCACTGTGGTTAAAAATGTGAAGAAGAGATCATAAAGGAGCTTGAGAGATGGTTTACTGATAAACAGCACTTGCTATTCTTGTACAAGATGGGGTTTCAGTCCCCAGCACCCACATGGTGACTCATAACCTTCAGCTCTGGGGAATTCAAATGCCCTCTTCTTACCTCCTTGGGCACCAGACATGCACATGGTTGGTGCATATACACTCATGCAGGCAAAACAATTATATACATAAAATAATATAAACAAATCAAAATTTTTTTAAGACAAAGATTCATCCAATTAATTTGACACTGGGAATTCTGAAGCCAATGTGGAGACCAAACAAGTTAACTACAATGGTGACCATGGTGGCAGTGCCAAGGTTGAAGTGAGCATTCAAGACTAAGAAGCTAAAGAGGAAGGAAGACTTAAAATCAACAAAATTTCACCCAGAGCTCTTTATATGCAAAGAGAATTGAAACCTAACTTAAATGTAAATGAACTACAACCTAACTTAAAGAGTATTTTTTTAATTGTGGTTTTTTTTTAGTTTTTTAAAAATCATAGTAGAGTACAATGTATTTTGCTCAAATCCATTTCTCCTTTCCACTTGCTCCCCATATTGCCCTTAAATTCAAGTCCTTTTCATATATATATATATATAATCAGTGTCAGTCATATGTACATGGTTGTAGGGATGGCCACTGGGTCATGGGCAACCTATCAGGTGGCTTATCTCTAAAGAAAACTGAGTCCCTCCCTCCCGCAGCAGCTTCTGATTCCATGACTCAACTAGGGGTAGGCTTTGTGAGCCCTTACCCATCCCTGCTGGGATGCTGACCAGTGTGGCCCTGTGCAGGTTATGTGCAGCAATCAGAGCTGTTAAGAGATCTGTGTGTACAACATCTCTGTCAGAAGGCACTAAAATAACAAAGCCTGGGGCAATCTTAGAAGCCAAGCTGTCAGTCAATCAGAGGCTCCAAACTGTAAGACATGGGTAAGACAACTGCTGAGCTCTGCCCATTCAGTGATTGTCCCATCTCTCCCTTCATCTGCCTATAATCACTGTGTGCTCACATTACTAGGTGGAGCTCTCTGAATATGTACAGCTCTGAGGACTGCCCGATTCATGAATCCTTTCTTTATTCAGATAAACTCTGTTAAATTCAATTTGCCCAAATTTTGTTCCTTTCCTCTTAACAAGAAGAACAGAGGAGCTGGGCAAACAGCTCAGTGGTTAAAGTAATTGCCACTATTATGGAAGACCTGGATTTAATTCCCAGCATCCACATGTTGGCCTACAGCTATCTGTAGCTCCAGTCCCAGGAGATGCACAGGCAAGGCACACAAATAATGCCTAGACATACATATAGTCAAAACACCCATATACATAAAAAATGAAGGTTAAAAAAAAGAAGAGAGAAGTAAATAATTTGTCAAAACCACAAAGCTAGGAAGAAGTAGAGGTGGGTCCTGCATCTATGAAGTCTTGCTCCAGAGCCCATCTTCATAATCATAATGTCCTGTGCTTCGAAAGCCTAGTTCCACTTACTGTATTCCAAAGAAATGCCACCTCCTCCCTAACCTGTTGGACCTCCCTTCCAAAGAGAAAAGGAACAAAGATCATCTCCTTTACTGTGAGAGAAGGACACCCTTTCTGTAATCCACCTGACCAGGTGAAAAATTATCTCGAATCTAAGAGACCATTCAGGGAAGATGTGACATGGAATCCCTGCTGACCAGAGCATTCTCAGACATTCTTTCAAAGGACACTTAAATCATAGTTCTTATCCTCCCATGGAGATGCCTTGTACATGGCAGTCACAGCAAGAACTCTTCTTTACAGGTCTGGGAGATAGCAGTAAAAGCTTCTGGGACCAAAGGCAGCCTTGTTTGTGCAGAGATAAGCCTGTCCTCTGTTATTCTGCCTAGAAAATGCCCCCCATTCAAATGGCTCCCTTCACATCCTTTCAGCCCTAGGTGAAATAACACTGATCCTGTGTCACTCTCCAGCCTTCCACATGACTCCTCACAGCAACTGATGGGTGGTCCAGCCCTTACATAATTAGAAATTACTTCATTGGCTGACCTGTTACCACTTATGTATTATTAGTTTTCTGTAAGGGAGACTCACACAATGAGGAGAAATCTGGTCTCTGTCTTTGTTAAAAAGGAGCAACTCGGACTCAAGAGGTCAGCAGAGCCCTGCTGCTACTAGGACCTCAACCAGGAGCCTTTCCCACCTCCTCTCAGTCCGGGGTGGTGGCCACTGATTCTTGGGGTTTCTTAGCTTATAGCTATGTCATTCCAATTTCCACATTTATTGTCACATGGTTTTTTTGTTTTGTTTGTCTGTTATCTGTTTGTTGGTTGGGTTTTTTTGGTTTTGGGTTTTTTTTGTTTTTGTTTTTGTTTTGTTGTTGTTGTTTTGAGACAGGGTTTATCTCTGTAGCCCTGGATATCCTGGAACTCACTCTGTAGCCCAGGCTGGCCTCAAACTCACAGAGATTCGCTTGCCAAGTGCTAGGATTAAAGGCGTGCCTGCCTGGCGTTACATGGTGTTCTTGTGGGTCTCTTTACATGTCCAAACTTCTTCTTTGTATGAGGACTTCATTTACAGTGGATCAGTAGAGCCCTACCCTACTCCAGTACGGTAGAGCTAATTGTATCTTCAAATGGCCAGTACTAGCCTCTGGGACTGTCAGAGAACAAATTGTAGTTGCTGAAGCCTCACAGCGTGGCACATTTGTTACAGCGATTATAGAAAGCTACAAGAAACATTTTACCTTTGTTTAACCTAGGGTTTCACCATATGCGTCTATGACCGAA